>JAQGAC010000926.1:0-17379 GCA_034696585.1 Isotomurus maculatus
GTGGGGTGTGGGGCACCTTGCACCCGGGATTCTGGGAACACACACACGGAGTCCTTTTAGGGAAATATTGAGTAGATACACACGCTTCTTTCATTCATCCTCGATTTTGATCTTAAAACATTAAAAAGAGGATGCGGTTGTAGTTTGTTTGGTCTCGTGCACTTGGGTAGCCATAAGAGTTGTAAGCAGAAGATCTTTACTGCGTTAAAATTATATTTTATATTTTATCGGGCACACTTACGGAACACAAAGTAAGAAATTGATCAATCAAACGTCTGCAAAGGGTATACAAGATTATATTATGGGCATTACCGCCGAGCTAAAATTTCATTCTCGTCCTCACTGTGAGGGCAACTTTTATTATCTGCAAATTCACTTGATTTTGCTCTACATTAATTTTTCCACATTGTGAACTCATATAGCATCCTTAATGAGTTCCTGCAAGAATCGTACCTCATAATAGCTTTGGTAAAAGAAGCACATGACGGTCAAGCATTTGCCAAGACGAGTAGGATTGTTGAACGTTGGTTTTAGAAAAGTATAATATACTCTTAAGATTTGCATTGAAGAATTTTAAATAAATTAATTACAATTGAATTCCTTTGTGCTCAACTGAACTCCTTTAAAACATGAAACAAGTTTGCTTCTCATTGGAATAAAGCGAGTGTAATAATATAACGTTTCGGGATGCCTTTCGGCTGGTTACTTCAAGAGAGAAATCCGTAAAAGATGTAAGGATTTGATTTAACTGGGCTCTTTGAAGATCAAAGTGATTATCATTTACAAAATATTGGTTTTTTAAGCCATTCAAGTATACCTAAAAATTCTGAGGAGTTCAATTGAATTCCAAAACGGTCGATGAAGGAATTTCAGTAACAAAGATGTTTTATCTTTTAGCTGAAGTAAAAAAAAGCTTCCAAGTAATATAACTCGGCGTACAAAAGTAATTTTGCTCAAGGGTTGTCGTTTTTTCAAATTATATTACTAACAAGAAGCAGATCAGAACTATCTTGTTTTCAAACAAGCTGATCTTGATCGCGCACGTACGTATGATATTTAATGATCTGGATTTGTTTCTTTGTCGTTCTGTGAATCATCCATGTGGTTTTTAGACTGCTGTACATTTTTGGACTTGTGGGCAGATGCTTTGCCACATGATTGTGAGAGATATAGAGACAGATGAAGTGTCAACTGATCCTGTGGTCATCTTGTCAACTCACTCGTTCCAAATCATTCTAAGCTGACAACCCTTCGGACATAAATGGTTTTGTCATAAATCACCTTTATCGAGGTCTATATTGCAATAATTACTTTCAAATTTTTCGAATAAGAAACCTGGGCTATTCTTTGAGCAAATCCATATGCTAATGACGTTCGTTGAACGAGACATTCTAACAAGAATGAAAATATGAAAATTGCCGTTTCTTGGGACTTTGCTAAGACTTGCGAAACATTCACATTCCAAATTAAATCGTTAGATGGATAGATAACAATTTCAAGTTTCGCTAATTGCGACCTTCAAAGTATGTAGAACTTTACCATTAATTCAAGTCATATGATATTGTATATAATTAATTAGGAAATTCATAGTGAATCCATCTAAAATATCTGCACTATGGATGTCTCATTTTCTTCCAACAAGCGAAAGTAATAAAACTTAGCGAATTTGGTAAATTCAACACCGGGAGCAGTTTGCAGATCGTAAAATGCAATGTTAATATTCTATTCTGCATTGAGAAGGTAAGTAGTGATCAAAATTATCAGTAAGGCAGTCTTGTCGCTCGGTTTTGGTCATGTTTACAATTACTAAATTGAGACAGTCTTTTAAAAGGAATGAAAAGATTAGGTCAAGATCCGAGTTGTGTTTACGTACAAATTACACGATGATATGAATAAAAGTAAGTTTCACCAAGTGTGTATAGTGAGGAGTGTCTCTCGATTCTGAATGAATCGGTCATTCAGTGTTCCGTAAATGTCCAGGACATTCATAGAGTACATTTACGGATTTCTCCAGAATTGGTGATGGTCCATTTTACTTACTCTCACACCTCATGAAAAAGTGATTTGATTTCCTTATGGGAAATTTTACTCAATGTACCGTACTGAAATTGATGATAAGGTACGATATTACACAACCTTGCTTAACGCATCTTTCACCAGTGTTCATTATACTGTGTATGTGTTTGACTTTTGTCCACATCTAATTTGTATATACGGGAAACTGTAGCGGATTCCACTGGCTCATAGACCGTTTTCTATATTAGGTGTCATACCTAATACGTCCTCAGAGTAATGGGCGGACAATCCCTAAATTGGGATCCTTGGCTTTGGTCTTCAGTTTTAAACTTTAACTCACCATGACCTTTCAGAATTATTAGTAAGTAAAGCCAATTGAAATTTAAAGAGATAATAAAATTCGAATATTACGTCAAATAAATACTTACTACATTGTTTGGCAAATGAGGATGGAATAAGTATTCTGTGTAAAACGGTACTGACGTATCCACACCCACTTACGACTTACAGTTTTTAGGGTGGTAAGAAGACGTCGTGTTAATATCTACTCTCATGCTTCATAATAAGCATAAATTATTCTGCCTTAAATTTTAGCGAAAATGCCCTCGTTGCTCGTGTGTTGGGTGGTAATTTACATAAATTATTATTCATCTTGGAGGGTTTAGTGATATTGGGATCATTGATGCTGAAGGGGTCAAAACTCTTGATTTACTCATTGTCTTAGGCACGAGATCTTAGAAGAAAACTTAAGTAAAAGAGTTTAATAGTTACAATATTTGGAGAGTTTTCTGCATTCTTTTTTAAAACTACGTGATAGCATGAAAGGTTAGATGAGCCATCAACCGTCTAACAAGCAAGATGAGTAGGAAAAGATTGACTAGGCAGGAATTATTTTCGAGTATGAGTGGGTAGCAGCATAGTTATTATTTTAAAACGATTTAAGTAATTTATTGGTACACGCTAGTGGCTTGATTTTTCTCCAAAGGTTGCTTACGAGTGTAATCAAACAGTTGTGTTCAAAATATTGTCTAAATTTGAACAGTTTGTGCATGAAAATGAAGGAAAATGTCACAGATTGGTGTGAATTCGTGCTATAGCTGATCGTGATGAGTAGATTAGTACGAAAGGAAATTACACACTTCTTGAATTTCACTTGGTCTGCAGTATAAACTGTATAGAGTAATCTTGATTCACTCGATTCTAGTCAAGCATCATTTAAGGATCTTTTCTAAGGCATGAAGGGAAAAAATAAAGAAGGAATGATTCACAACGAGCTCTCCACCGACACAGACACATACTATCCAAGACCACAGCAGGACAGGCGAGGTCCTGCTGACTATGGGGGCTCCTAATCATTAAGTCGTCACTGGGAAGTGAATCTAATAAATCTTGATGCTGTTTTGCATGATGATGCCAGAGATATCATTATCTTTAAGGAACAAGAATGGAGGCCTAGGGAATAATTAGTAAAGGTTTAATAAGCATTGTAAGCTTGTATGCTTTTAATTTTACCCTGCAATAATGAGTATGTTTTAAATGAGAAAATTGATCTATTAATTCCGTACTTACTGATGGGGTAAATTTTTCACACTTGCGTATTTTCTCCATCCGGTTTCAATAGACGCCTCACGAATTGTTTCTAAATTTGTAATTGAAAATTTACTTTCTGTAACAGATTGATGCAGCAGTTAGTAATTAGTTCATAAGAAAAGCACTTTAATTTAAATTCAAACCTCAAATTGCAACCTTTTTCTGACTTCTGTAAATTGTTCTTGGTTGCTAGATTTTAATTCAATTTTGCAAAATTAGGAATTTGATAGGTGGTGATGGATAATGAATAGGTTAACGAAAGCTGGAAGTTATTGTTGTGACGTGGCGTTTTTACTGTCCAAGCCCAAGCATCCTGAAATTTCTTAATCCTTTACCATCTGTTAGCGTTACGCGTGAGTAGTTCTGTAGTTAAATTTTCTCGAAAGGTAATCAAATTGATCTTGGTTGCGCGAGTGTCTTAGAATGAAGTAAGACGATTAAGCATTGTTTTGGACTTGGAGATTCGAGTTAGAAAATGAATGAATGTAGCCTGAATACAAATTTTGCTACAAGGAAAGAACAGACCTCGCCTTCTGGACTTAACGCCATTCTTACTCCTCTTCTTGCACTTATCTAAAATCTTTGTGTACAGAGAAACTCAACCCAGTGGATAATAATCGGCTATTAACACTCCAAGTATCAAAGTTATTCAGCCGCCCACTCGCTATTGAAATAATTCAGTAGTGTTGAGGCAGTTGTTTGTCAGAGGATATGAGGTTAAAATGTAGCCATTGTTTCATCGTGAAATACCAACAGGTCGTTTTATATTAATAATCTTCCTCAGTATCAGAACATCAGAAGACTCCATGTTTAAGGCTGATCGTATCAATTTCTGTCGTATGTGCTTGTAATTCAGATTAATTCTTGAAAAACAAATTGAGAATACCAGGGTTGTGACTTTTAATGAAATTCAGCTGATTTATTTAGTTTTGTCAATTTAGAAGATTATTAAGATGCGAAATCTCGTGGTTTATTTTCTATATTATTCAACTCCAAAAATGGATATAATGTTCCTTAGTACAAAATTAACAATCAGTTCTAAATTGCAGGCCTACGAACTGTCAACCCTGACAGGGACTCAAGTGATGTTGCTCGTGGCATCAGAGACTGGACACGTGTACACCTTTGCTACCCGCAAGTTGCAGCCGATGATTACGTCCGAAGCTGGGAAGGCTTTAATACAAACATGTTTGAATTCACCGGATCCTCCGGGAGCTGGAACGGACCCACAGCGAATGTCTGCAACTGGATATGAAGAGACAGAGTTGACATATGCTGCAGATCCCAACGCATCGGATCATGGGGACACAAAAGTAAGACTTAGTAGCCCTTATTCTGCTCAAGGTCAGCCTCCTCCAATGGGGGCTGGGCTGCACCATTCTCCTTCAGTGTATGGGTCTCCTTTGAACAATAATTACCATTCGAGTCCTGGAATGATGTTTCCACACAGTCCCAGTCCCAACTCCAATGTTTTATATCATTACCCTTCGGAGCCCCAACCACCACAATGCTACTCAGGAGGAATGCATTCTCCAACAAATTCGCCACATCTTGCCCATCTCACCCGATAAAGTTAGCCGAAAGTTTAGATTTACTGCAAGGGGTTTTACAAGAAAGCTTCGAAGTATGCTAATATGTCTAAGGTTAAAGTAGAATTTAATTAGAAGTATGAACTACAAGAGCGAGAAAGTTTAGGACGAGTTTTTCTATTAATGTGTACGAGAGTGGAAATCCGGAAATTAAATATCCTCCATAAGTAAGGCATTCTTTAAGCCAGATGGAAGCTTCTGACTGGTGTGAAAGTGCCTTAAGTATTCCTACAGACTTAATAATGCGAGGAGACTAAGGAAGCAACAGACTCAGGAGTATTTTCCATACGCTACTGTTTTCGTAGTATACTATAACCACATCTGATGGCATCCATCTCCGATTCTTAACTCAATTATTGAGATCTCTACCCCTACCAAACTACCAACTAAGCACTGAGCTGTTATTTGCGACAAAAAAGTAGAATCTCTTGAAATAGCAAAAGAAAAAAAGTAGTGAATTTCTTTCTCAGTATAGTTAATTTTGGAACTTGAGGACATCCATTTGGCTCATATCCAGTATTTTAGTTTATAGCTTTTACTGAATGTGCAAGGTGTTGCTGTTGTCTGCTTTTAGACAAATTTAGGGCATTTTTGTACATTGACGGTGATACTTTTTTACGCCAACAGTGGAGGATATTTAATGTTCAAGCCGGATTATTCTATGTTCTTGCACCTCACAGGCCACAGGATACGTTGTATTCCCTGTAAAAGAAATTATATCTAGTGATATATTATGACAGTTTATATTTCATTGGCTTAAGTCTTCTGAGATGAAGTCAGATTGCGTGAATTATAAAGAATGCATTTGATATTGCCTACCGTAAACTCATCAAATTAAATTCTTTAGTCGTATGATGCATTTCATAACTTACGGTAGATGACTAAATACTTTACTAAACTAATTTAAAGCTTTAAAAGTAATAGGGTGCTTGATTCGGTGGCCAATGTACGCCAGCAGCCGTCGGTAGTTGATTCGAATTCCTGAATCTTGAAGAAGTATATTAGGTTGAAGGTGCTTTCTCTCACTTCCAGCGAGCCTTAATTCATTACTACTCTTTCTAGTTAAATGATGCCATATTAATATAACTTACAACGAACATCAGTGGTTCGAATCGAGGTTACAGAATGCCAAAATCTGCATGGGTAGACTCGAGCTTCACATGTACATCTTTTAGAAATTAATTTCACTAGCAGTTTTGCTCTCCTGTTACTGATAACGATATAACAAGTGACGCGTCTCTAGATGCATAAAGGGGTCGTAAATACCAGTCTTCGGTTTTCATTAAAATCAGTAGCCCTCCTCGCACGGTAATTAATTGAAGAAATACAATGCAATGGGAGTGATGGGAATAAATAATGATTGCTATTAAAATTAAAGGCGTAAATTAAAAATGTTTAGACCAGGTTTGTATCGAAAAGATGGAAGAGTTCCAATGTGAAGCGAAATTAACAGTAACAAATAAATTGCTGTTGCATATTGACCAAACGCTAATTAAGTAGAAACACCAGCGAGACAAATATTTCTTAGTAGCGTTTACGTATTATGAAACGTAATGACTTACTACTGATCTTCCGCATAATAAATTATGCTGCTTACTCCTGTTTGTATCAGCGTGAGAATACTGTTTAGAAATCAATTAACTGTTTAATTACTTAAGATTAGCTTCTGAATCTTAAACTGCAATATTCAGTGACTGACTCTAAAACTTAGTGAGACATTTATGACCATCGGTTATAGTTCATAGTTTTTATGGCTGAAAAGTGGTGTTCTCTCTCAAGTCTTAAATACACTTCACCCTTCACCACAATAAAAATTGCATAGATGAAAGTATGAAAGACATTATTTGTTGTCTTCTAAACCACACTGGTTTAAAAAAAATGCTCTATGAAACCCGGAGGTATTATTGTCTTGTAAGGGGTTTACTTTGGAAAAATTGCTATCACAAGCTTTTTTTATTGATATAATTTGATTATTTACCAATTTGACCATATTTGCAAAACTGATATTGTACTGATTGAAATGTTATCGTCACCAGAAAATCGTTTTCAAATTCCATCTTGACTTTTTGGATACAATTGAACCTTTACGAGTTTGCTTGTTCTTCTTATAGTGTGCCATTATTCCTAATGCACGCTTGTAGGTGTTCGGGTCGTTCGTAACTGTACATTTTATTTATGTATTCCTTTGAGTTTGTATCACCAAACCACGATGATAAGATGTCAGAAAATGACAGTAGTAGGGTTGTAAAATGTCATGAAAGTGAGTTAGATTTATGGAGTACGAATAATTCCTCCTCTTTGCGTTACTATATTTTAGATTAGAGTTAACCACAGAGTGGAGTATCACGAACAAAAACTGCGATCTGATTTTTATCTTTCCGTCCATATCATTGGATACGTATATAAATTTCAACTAATAGTAAGCTCTAAGTGAAGTTTGCTTGACAATGTGACAATAAGTTTGGTTTGATCTCAGACAGCTGTACGAATGGCATAAGTTCAATAAGATATTGTCGGGCCTGAAATAAATGGAGTAGATTTATAGACAGTTTAACTAGAGTAAAGAAAATGAGCCAAGTAAAGAACAACACATTTACTTCAGACTCTGCTTTGGTTGATTTTGATTTGTGGAGTCCTCCACAGAATAAATTGTGTAGAAAGTCTTTTCTTTGGGCATGTTCATTTGTTCTGTTTACTCAATGCGGACTCCTTCTGTTTGTATTATTTTACTTCAAGAATTATCTCACTGCTTCACCAATGAAAATTTGTATTCATGTGAATCGAAACACTCCTGTGACTATTCTCTCCATCTTGACTGAAATGATGCTCTCAGCCATTGAAGTATTGAGTATTGTACACAACACGCCTCTCTTCAGTTTTAGATTAGAGCAACCCTTTGACTACACGCAGGTCCTTGGTTGTGATGAAAGCGATTTTATGAGAGATGACAACAATTAAATCCATTGTCGAATTGATGAGCTGGGTGACTTGACTATTTGAGACTTGATTGAAGATTGAACAAAGGAAACAAAGTAATGTTTGCGTTGAAATTCAGAAATGAAGTCTCTACGAATCTCTGCAAGTCGCAAGTACGAAGATGGAGTCGTACTGTTGTTCATTAGAGATCCAATTTAGCACCATGAATGAAGCACTTAAATGTATTAGTTCCATGCAGCCCGCAATTCGTACAGTATTACTTACTTTAAACTTTTCATTTAAGTAAAGAAAGTGGAATATGTGTCGTATGTGTTAAATTTTTAAATACATTTCTATACAAGTACGTATTCAGCTTATCAAATTGTTTATTTGAAGATTAGACGCTGAATCACGTTAGGGCACATTTCATTTTATTCCATTTTTAGGTGGACAGAATAGTTGACAATCAGACAGTTGCTCAATCAAATCATCAAATGTTAATTCAAGTGATTTACCAATCATCAATGCACTGAAATGAAGCAACACACACGTAGAATTATGGACGAGGTTATTATTTACATTTCTTGTGAATTGAGTGTAGCTTCTAAATAGGATGTGCACAATAGACATTTTCTTCGTGCGTTTTATGTGTGCCACACAAATCGTCCAGACAGATGCGGTGTAGCTGAGTTTCGTGACACTTTTCAGCCGACATCAACAATTGAAAGCGTTCTTCAATGTAGACAGGCTAAGGGTTCTGCAAGACCCAAAAGAAAAGTCGAGTGCAAAGTAAATTAATATTCAAGATGGACTTTGATTCGAATTAAATTCTGAGGCGAAATTTCATAAAAATGAGTATCAGTGTTGCTTCAAAAATAAAAATTTAGTCGCAAGAATTTTTTTAAACTAACATAGTTAAGAACAATAATATGTGAGTGCTTTTCAGCACACCAATCGTAAATACGGCTTTTCAAAAATTCATTTGTTTGAGTCAAGTTTTCGTCGGAAGCGATTCTCTGATACTGCTTACTGAAGAGCAACTTAAGCGTGTGGAATGCGATAGGGTCTGAAAAACTAGTGGAGAGTCGAAGACTATAATTTGAGTCTATCAACCAAGGCTATCATGATATCTTAGTACATACTAGTTAATAAAAAGATGCTGTCAAACACCAAACTACTTTTTGATGATGGAGAGTGTTGTCTCGTGCCTTGAGAAAAGTGGACAATCCCGTCCTCCCACGTGCTGCTTATTATACAATCCGCAATAACAACAACATATAGGAATACATAAATGTAATTTACATAAACTCCTTTACCCTGCAGGCTTGCCTGTTCCTTCAGATTAGTGTATTTCGAGGGAAAAACTTTTCTTCTCTCATCTTATTATCTTTTAGTTTCTCAACAGATTGTCTGTTTCTCGACTTATAGACCTGTTTGTTAGCTCCGTGCCTAAGCACTTCTACTTGTGTAAGCTTGTCTAGAAGGGCCCTTGTAACTTTCCTCTCAGTCAATGTAATTAGATAAATTATACTTGCGGTTGTGGCTTCGAATTCTGTGGCTCTGTTAGTCTATTGGCTTAACTAAGTCGAAGGTCTATAAAGAAGTGGAAAATAAGATTGAGATTGAAACAAGCTTTACTCTGAAATAGTGACTTAACAACTGGATGCTGGATGAAGCCACTGATTACGGTCACAGGCAATGGAAGTCATTTACTTCATACATATATGGAAGGCAAGGGGTGTTTTAGTACATTGCAATCACAAGAACGCACATTGAGATAGTTTTATTTGATGATTTCCATCCAGCATTCTAATTATTGTAATACAGAAACAAGATAATTATCGAGTTGGTGAGTTGTGTACTTAATTTAGCCTCTTTTGGCAATGGCATTGGCATTTGACATGTAGAATTGATGAATTAAATAGATGTGCATTGAAATTATTAAAACTCTAGCACATTGGGGGATGAAGTACAAGAAAGTGATCTCACAGGTCGCTGTCTCATCAATCGAAAAAGAACCAGCTTTGCATTGAAGTGCGCATCGATTTAGTTGACCAATATGGACTTATTGAACTCTACTATGGCAGTTTTGTAGCTGATTGCATTGTTAACCTTAATTTGATGAGATTTATCCTAATTAGAGAATAATTGTTGATTGGAGTTTAATTTTAATGAACTTTTAAAAAGTCATTATTTTGTGGTTAGAGGCATAAGTTTGGAAAGTTGTCTGAAAATTTTCATTTCATCTAAAGGAACGTGGATAAGTTTGATTCGAATTGTTTTGAGATTTTCCATTTCCTGCAGTCAGTAACTCCTCTGCTATTCCGTATTTGGGTTCTTTGAAGTAACTGGCTTGATTCCTTCATTATTTTGGGTTTTTATGTGTTTGTGTGAGGTCTTTGTAATCATGTTCATTCAGTGTCAGCTCAAATTATCTTCCAGGCAGGATGGTTTTTACGACCACTGTTGAGTGAAAAAGAACCTATTTGAATTTCTGAAGTGGTTCACAACCATCACAATGCGTGGTTAGAACTCCAATCTCATTGTTTTACTTCTTTACATAAGTGATTTGAAATACTCTTCGTACTATGCGCTACTTTCTACGTTTCTACTGAGGTGTCGTGGGTGTTTAATTAGACTTTTGAACCATGAATTTATTTCAGAACTTTGACCTTAGAGGTTTCATGAATCACGATGGTATATAACGAGTAGTAAGCACTAAGCAGTCATTTGCAAACAGTCTCCAGTTTTACGGGTTGGTAAACGAAGTTAAAACCAATAACAGAACTAATGGGCATGTATTCCTACGTAAAACAGAAGCAATGAAAACCTGTTCATC
This sequence comes from Isotomurus maculatus, assembly GCA_034696585.1. Lineage (NCBI taxonomy): Eukaryota > Metazoa > Arthropoda > Collembola > Entomobryomorpha > Isotomidae > Isotomurus > Isotomurus maculatus. The sequence continues at coordinate 10,951 of JAQGAC010000926.1, forward strand.
TAATGTACGGATTTAAATTACTGTGGAATTTAAATTACAATATTACGGCCCGATTAACCTTTTTCGAGACATCTTTCTTCATCAACGACTAACTCGCCTCGCCATGTATAAATACCTAGATCAGTAATGTAACTAATGCAATGGGTATTTTTATATTTCTGCTAAAATATTATAAGCTGACAAGTAAGTGATTTAACTGCATTAAGCTAATCAATCACCACATTTTGTAACCAACCTCGCACTACCTGTGATATACCACAACTTAACCAAATTCTTTAATATTAATCAACAAGAGTAGGTTAGTGTATTTAATTCCTACTGTCTGCATTCTCATTTGTACTTAATATAATATTTTATAAAATAGAGTTAGAATCCGAGTGCTCTTAACTTTTCAATTTACAATAGAAACAACGTGTATTTAAGTGAAGTTTTGCCATAAACATGCGACATACGAGTTCATTTCTGGAAAGGAAAGACAGTGCTGAGTACAATGTTGAAGTTAGATATCAAACGAAGTTAGTAAGAATCGCTTCTCAATAAAAGATAGTTTAATAAATATATAAATATTAATAATGTAAATAAATGTCATTTTACCCACAAATCTCCTTGAATTAAGCTTATTTAAACCATATGGCGATTGAGTGATAAAATATATTCACATTTTGTGTTTGTGGTTGCTTGTTAGATTATTATAAATATGCACAATATTATGATGTCTTTAGTGTTTAAGTTTTTTATGCATGTAAATTTTATGTTACTTTCATTTCAAGAATGTAATTTAAGTAGGTGAGTACAACTTAATGTAGAAGGACTTATTTGGTTTAGTATGATGTTACATTAAAGAATTGAACAACAATTCATTAGTCTATTACACTGGTGCAGATGTAATTTGAGCCCTTGCCTCTTCTCAAGTGTCATGCAAAAGAAAGGGTGTTAGTTCTTGCCTTGCATGATTTGCTAAACGTGTGTAGTGAGTGAGTGCAGTTGGTGACTTCACATTTTAAAAATCGAGTGTCATTCTCGGTATTCTCACTTTATCACTACAAGATAGGATGATTTTAGATTTAGACGCAGCATGTTTTACGTTTGTTATTGTAAAGTGACTAAGAAACTACGATTATTTTGTAAATTTTGATAAAATATAACTATTTGCGTAAGTCCTTGTGGCTTTATAATATGTATGTCATAGTGAGTTTAACATTTAATTGTTAAGAGCGTCTTTTCGAAGGGGTTGGGCGTAGGAAGGAGGTGTAATGACACAGAAATGCATTCGCCCTACACAGCCCGAAGTTTTCATTTCTTGGTGCAATGTCGAGTGTGAATTTTTCATTATGCAATATATTTGTGTATTGCAGAAGGTGAAAGGTAATGATTTTACCGATTTCAGTAGTGTCAAAGATTCTTGAACTTTTGTGTAACTAATCGTTTTTGTCTGTATGGTAATTACACTTGTAATTAATTTTCTTAAGTTAGGGGCTATACGTTTAGTGTATTAAAGTATGAGAGTTAAAATAAAAGAAAAAAGTTTTGAAAGAGATGTGAAGAAGAATAATGAGGATGATGAGGATGCACATTGTCTCTTATGAATACGAACGAAATCTTTTATTGTTTTTGTATGTTAAGTTGGCATTAGTTGAAAGTCTACCTCTCAGAGATTTTTTTGAGAGGTGCGAATGAATCAAGTTTTTGTTGTGTGCAGAAAATGACTATCTAATCACGTCTATGACTAATGAAAAGGGTGGTACTCCGCTGTCGGTAGAATTTGTTGTGCATTTGATTTGTGTAAATTTCTGTCAGGGTGGAGTTACTAGAATTATAATGATACTGAACTGGGCTGAGAACTGAGAACAGCTACAGCTACCGTGCTGGTGGGATTTTTGTAAGGAACAATAAAAACATCATTAAGAATCATCAGGTTTTTTAATGTAAAATCTCATCTCAACAGTCAACCTATTGAAATGTAAAATGTAACCTTAAGCTGAACACTGTAACTGTAGTTTGGTAACGTATTAACAGTACAACTAATATGCATAGAATGATGTTACAATTTAATTGATAAACAGTTTTGTTTGTAAAATCGTGGTAATATAAGTGTACAGAAAGACACTAGTATTGTAACATTGTTCGCAGTGTGACTTTCTCTACGAGTAATAACCAACCTTATTGACCTGACTTTCTCCAAGCAGGTTCTCCATCTTGACTGTGTGGCATCCAACATTCCTCGACATCTTTCACAGCATCCATTTAGATTGGGTGTGTAAGTTTAGAATTACTACTATGTATGCAAGTGAGAAGAAACATATTTATGACAGCACACGGTTACAGAAGAACAAGCTGTGTGAGAAATAAACCTAATCCCGTTTGTGCGTGGCGACAGTGAATAATAACAAGATCAATTTTTATTAAAATGAATGAGTCTTTACTGCCGCCACACTCAGCATTATTCTTCGTTATGAATATTTGATGAGCTTTCTCCGTATTTGCGAGTGCCAAGAGGTATTTTCTTAATGTACTAAAGGAGCTTAAGAGACCAATGTGGCCCTTAGATGAGTTGACTCGCTCCTTGCTTCTCATGCATATGAAGTTGTAATTTATGATAAGAACCTGCCTACAGTAAGCATTAAACTGTTGTAATAGTCACACTTTTGGGAGATTGTGTCTTCCTTCATCCTACACCTCTGCGTGTCAGTCCCACCCCACCCATTTATGTTTGTCTATGCCATTCGATGAGCTAGTACAAAATCAATTTACATTAATTTCACATAAATAATACTAAAATAAGCACTATGAGTAGTATGAATAATTTCAAGATGTGCTTAGGTGAGGTTGTGAGGTTGTTGTACAAAGCAGATGTATATAGTTTACAAAGTATACCCGTAGACTATATGGGTGGATCGATGAGACTGCTACAAACAAGTCCCTAGATTATTGCATTTCAGTAGTTAGATGGGTGTAATCTCTGGAATCCAGATTTATCCAGTGTTTGAGCAATGTTACTGACGAATAACGATAATGTATTATGTCTATCTGTTGTTTTTATACTGTGTGTACCTCGGGCGTACTAAAACTTATGCCAATATGATGGTGCTAGTAAAAAATAAAATGTACTATGGGGCCGATGACTGCGAAACGTGATATATAAACGTATACTGAACATGTAGTTTTAGACGATCTTCAGCTGGATTATTTATGGGTGGAGTTAATTGACCATTCCACACCCATTTAATGTTGAATCCAAGTCCGCGTGGCTGTGAGTGAGTAAATACGGTTATTTGCTTCGATAGTTGTCTCCATTCCTGATGGTACCCTTGATCCTCGGCAATACTTTCGAAGCTCTCGACGATCCTCATTAAACGTGCGTATATTCTGGATATTCCAGATTTACATAGTAGATAAATGGTTAGTTTAAAATACTACCAACTCCTAGTCTTTTTAGGGTTGGCTAAACTTTGAGTCGTTTGGCACGATTTTGAGTGTTGTGGGCAAAGAGGTATAGTCGTTTAAGTTGATAAATGCCTTTCTGTACACTGTACAAGTTTCATTTTATGGCTCTTAGAAGTTGTTGCATCTCTCTTGAATCCCAGGACGATGTTAGCCTCTTTCGTTTTTGTGCTTTCTCCTCCTCGATCTCTTCTCAGCCTGCAACTCTTTTGTGTGCTGCCTTCTCCTTTCTCCAAAAATGTTGCTCCTACAAGAATGAAAGGGAAATGGCTTGACTTCCTTCCTTGCGAAATTGCAATCCTGTCAGATCTGAAGAAAAGAAATTCACATGCGATTTCAGATTAAAAGCTTTCTCCTTTTAAGTGAGAATGTATTAAAAAGGCATGGTGAAAGCTCCTGTGGTGTGCGTGGCTGAAGATCTGGGGCTAGAAGGGTTGCCTTCCTAAAGATATATATATTACATCTGAGCTGCTACTACCCTTGAGACTCAATAACAACAATGCCACAGAACCTGAACTGCTCCTGGCGAGAGGAAGAGCTTACTTTCGTCTCACTGTAAATCCCTTTGGTCAAAAGTTCAATGAGTTTATTTGACAAGTTCTCTTTTCAATAAAGATTATTTTGTTACTCATGGCAGAAATAAAACTTTTGTCATTTTGTGTACACCATCTGCCAGTAAGAATGATATGGGGGAAAACTGGGAACTTTCTCTTTCATGGTGTCCATAAACGCAGCTTTGTATAGAGATAGTACTTTCTCATAAAGATTGTTGTCTGGCCTGCCCTACATTAAGCTTTAGTGTGCCCTAGTAAGGCTAAATAAAGATACTTAGAGGAATCCATTGACACAGTGAATGTGTGATGTTGAGTGGTAAAAGAAAGTGTCTTTTAATAAAAGAAACCGAAGTGGTAGGGGCGAGTGGTGAGTGTGTAATTAATGTTGAGACTGGATAAGAATTAAGGTACGATTCTAACTGAGACACTTCCTTTTCCGGTAACTAATGGGACGGGAAATGGCTCAAGGGGTCTTCGGGTTTTGGGGAGGAAGTCTCTCTAAATTATTACACTCTTTTGGTACTTTCGCTTGTGCTCCATGTTACACGCCAAGATATTGTAGTACACACGGGGGCTACGATAGTCTCCTAACTCACTTGTGACCTGATTTATTGGAAGCATTTTAAGGATTTTCAGTTCAGATTTCTCTCTCTTTGCACTGGAATTATGCATCGTGAGAGTGAACACAGACCTTCGAAAATCTAGTTTACTTCTCTACCTACTTTAAAGTTCTTACAAACACAGAAAGCAACTTGAGTTCTTACCTTTTACGTGTAAGTTCTCTCTCTGGTTTAGAGCGTTTCACAAGATCAGACTTAATTCCCTTCAAGACTACCGGAGGAGTTTGGACTTTTCATTTTGCTTTATACTGCGGAAAGTTGAATGCCTGGTGTGTTGTCGTAATGTAGAGACTCTGTCTCAAGAATTGGCTCGGCTTTTCCTTTCTGATTTTGTTTTCGCCTAATTTATAAGATGAATAGGTGAAGTTATACTGCGTCGAGTCTTTTAGATGGCCCACTATTCAACTTATGCTTTGTTTAATGAACGTAATTTATGGTGAATTCGGATTAAAATACATACCTTTTCTCGGATTATGTTAGTTAACAATGTTGGTGGCCTAAATATTGAATTCCAAGAAAATCCACCCCATTTCACTTTCAAGTCTCTGCTCTGCCTCTTTTGTGGGAGAGTACGGCTTAGGTTGACCTATCGATCGTACATAATCACAGGTTTGTTTGTTAGGATTAATTTTACATACAGTTTGCATTTATAAATGAGATACTTTGAAATTGGATAATGAACAACGACAATTTTGTAAAGATGCAAAACTCAGAATGGAAATGGAGTTGGAATGGAATGGATGTGGCAATTTCTGGCAATACTGTTTTCTGGGGAAACGTGAGATTTGTAACTTTTAACGTACCTGCGTTTTGAAAGCCTTGATTCGACGTCACGAAACCCAAGATGAGTTTTTATTCAGGTCATCCTTCTGAGGTCGATGCATGGGAACTTATCCTGGTTGGTCGAGTATTATTTTCGTTCCCATCTGCTTAGTTTCGCCTAAATAGCACAGATATTTGAGATTGCACATTTCAGTTTAGTAGAGAAAGTGCTCTGGGGAATTTGGAAGTATAAAATTCGTGTAAATGGGACTCTTAACTCGGAGTAAAATATTCGAATGTTTCAGGAAGAGAAGTGAAATAAGAATAAGATGTAGGGAGACTGTTATGAGAATTGTATAAGAACAGTTAATGGGTAGCAGGGAACGAGTAATGTGGGGAAAGTGGTACGCACACCTGTTACAAGAAAATGAGCTAAAAATGTGAGCTTGAGTTCAAATAAGGATAAATTGGCTCTTACTGGATGTCTTAGTAAGGGACAAATGTAGGAAACCCATTAAAGTCCGCGATTGACCCGGGAGGTCAGAGAAATCCGGGTAATAGAAAACAGGTGGCTTTAAGAAATGAGGTGACTCAGATGGTGGACTGGTAGTGGTGGTGGTTGGTCTTACGTCTCACTACTTACTGCATACTGCCTACTACTACATTCTCTACTTCTAGCACTTCACTAGAGACCTTGTAATGCTGCTAATGCTGATAGATATGTTGAGTGTGATCTACAGGGTGAGATCGAGATGCGGTCGACGTTGAGGCCGATGGGTAAATGGTGAAGGTAGTCTTTGTGATTTTATTTCTTCTTGGGGCTGATTGCTTATATGTGTGTTTCTATATAAGAGTTGGTCTTAAGGAGATGTTAAAGCGGAATGAAGGTACTTTATCTCATGGCTGAGATAAGGCAGCGTGATCTTACTGGTGGACTGTAAGTTTACTGTTCTTGTTGCTCATGAGATATACTTCCTTGACACAACTGGGAGGGTGAAAACCTTTGTTGCCAAGAGAAACTAAGTTGTAAAATGGGTGAAAGCAAGCAGTGA
>JAQGAC010000927.1:0-17369 GCA_034696585.1 Isotomurus maculatus
TAATCCCTAACCATTCATCTTAAGTCCTATCTCCTAACATGGATAGTCCCGGGTTTCGGCACCATGTAACAACTATGAAGGATCTGTAGTAGTAAGGGATAGGCCAATTTCGATCGGTGTTGTGGTTGGGTGTGTGAGAAATAAGGAACGAACAGCAGGAGAGAACATTTCATCTGTGGTATCATTTACATATCATTGAACTTATTTGGATATGCCCTTTGCATTTAACAAATAAACTATGAAACTATGAAAATGAAGGCGATGTAATTTTGATCCTATCAATCCCGTATACGATGAAAAAGACTAGGCTATCATTTACGACAACGATGTTTTTTTTGCGATGTTTTGTTGCAGCTATGTTTTTGGAACTATGTATCGTGTGGTAATCTGTACGATGCGACTATAGATGTAGAATAGATTAGGGGGGAAATTTTGAATAGGCAATAGATTGCGAATTGTGGAAAAAAATTGTTAAGACATGGGGAGAGGGCAATCCTTGCGGTTTTGCACAGTACTAGCCTTTACTATTTCACAAATCAGTGACACTTAGTCGCGGTTCCACATAATACTACACTGTTTGCTTTTGTGTCATGGCATCTCATGGGGTTATACGTATTTTTATTGTAGTGTGGTAGTGGAAGTGCTCGATCAATCCCTTTTCACATCTATGGACGGGAAATTTCGTAAAAATGAGGAGGCTCAAGGTGAGGAACAGTCGTAACGGTTTCACAGCACGTAGTGTATCTGGAAAAAAGTAGATAACACTTTTCAATCGATTTTCAAGTTTCGTGGGCGAAAGGATGAGTCGTCAAACAGCCTTGGCAGGTTCTGGAGAAACATAAACGCAATAGATAAGACACATTTTCAAACATCCCCATAGATACATTTTCCACTTGATTTTCGAGGATGGCATTCGGTAAAAATCTGAAACTGTGCATACATTTTTAAATAAATTACAAAGTAGTAGTACTGTCTTTTATTTACAGGTTTACTTAGCAGTTACAATAATTTCCGAATTATCTCAACCTTTTATTAACCAAGATTTAAGAAATTTCGCTTGCTTTGAAGATTTATAGTGTATCTTGATGTAGGAATCGCACGAAAATAAATCCAAACTTTCCCCCCGATCCCTAAACTAGAAATCTTTGGACTTTTATTAACATTCATAGAAATTTTGAAGCACTGAGTTCAAGGTAACGAAACGCCTCACATGTGAACTGCAAGATTCCCCCTATTTGGTGCAATCCATTCGTCTAATATATAATTGGGTTAATATACACTCTATCCAAATGCGCTCAACATGTACCGATTAAAGACAACGTGCATTGATCTTGTACGTACTGGTCTGCCATCAAATGTTAACAAAATGGTATTTTGCAAAGGTCGCGATGAGATGACTGGAAGGTGTAAGTTTAAATAACCCACCTAAATACGATAGTACCACAAAACCTCGTAATACTTTCAGAAAACGGAACCCTTCAGCTTTTTAAGAAACACATTATTTGGGTCAATGGTTCGTGTCACTATTCCGGACTTCAAACGTAAAATCGCTTCAAATATCATCTACCACCATATTGTATACTAAATTCTCTTTAGAATATTTCTTGCCTGCTTCATTTTTGTCAACTAGTTGTGTCATCTCTGGTTGTTTTGTCGGACTCACAGTGTCAAGTTTTTGCTAATTACATGGTACTGCATTGAATAAGTTGTTCAATACTATGCAGGTTAAACTCGAGGCAGAAAGTGTCATATTAAAGTAAATACCGTATTATATGTTAGATAAGATCAGGCTGCAGTTCTAGAGGATCTTGTATACCTAATTTATGTGCGTCTTGCAGATACACCTAGAAATAGGTGCTTATCAAGAATACATATATATGTGTCCGTACGATTATACGTTTTATGAACCAAGAGATGTACTAGTTTGTTCTCTAAGAATAGATTATATAGTGTGCGAAAAATACAAAAACAGGCAGACAGATAAAATCTACTATTTAAATAGAGTCATCATGTTTACAGGCATGTGCTAGAAAGCTTAATTGTCTTTATCTATTTCAGGTATATTGACAAAAGATATCACTAAGCTGAATATCGCAATGTACCAAGCAAATTCCACTTTGCAACGGTGTTTCCGGAAGTCGGTGGAAGAACTCGTTGAAATCAACTGGAAAATTCCGGATTTTTCTGGAATCATTGGATCTGAATCAAAGCCGACGCAGTTTATGTCATCCGTGTGTAGATACACTTTGTTCGATGGAACCTTTTCTAAGAATATTGAGGTACTACCTTTGCACACACGTAACTTGTTTTTATGGAAGACCAGTGGCTTTTATTTTATGCACAAGAGGATTAAAAGCGTACAAAGCCTGGTGATACTTGTATGCAGTTCAAAACAAGGTTGCTAGTTGTCAGTATTATATAAAACACCATATCTGTTAGCATATTATGGGATTCACTATGAATTTGAATTGTTACAATTTGACTTGTTGTTTGTTTGGTATACTTTACAGCAAACCTATCCCTTCAAGATTGAGGTATACTTAGCCCTGTGCCATGACCGTGTATGGTTCACTGTTTGTCTTTCTGAAAGGAATAACGTACCAACTTGCTGCTACATTAGGGTGTCAAATCCTGAGTTGCAAGCTCTTATTACTAGAAATGGGACACAGCGAAGGGTTAACATTCGAGGTGAATCAAACTGATAAATAACTGCTGTTAAACATATGTAGAGCTTCGTTTGACATTCCCCAATCTTATTTCGTAGGCTTGCACTTTTATATGAACCTGACGAGCCAAGATTATCACGTGAAAATGTTCGAGAGGTCACAAATGGGCGATATTGTTGATGCTAAGACCAATTTGCTCCATATATATTTTAAATGCGCAATTGAGATCAGCAAGCAAGATGGCTATAATCTGCACAAGAAGGACTTGAGTGTGTGCGGTGTGGAAGCTTTAAATGATTTCGAATTACTTCTTAAGGATAAAAGCACATCGGATGTCGAACTTAAGGTCACCCTTGGAATAAGACAGTCATACCACTGTCACAAGTCGATCCTAGCAGGTATTTATGAAAGCCATATCTATCAATTCTTTATTTTTTTCAAATGAGTTTGTGACAGCTCGTAGCCCCGTGTTCCACGCCATGTTCGTCAATTTGATGAAGGAAAGTCAGGAGCAGGTTGTCGAGATAGAAGATATTTCTAGTGAAGTAATGGATCACTTTCTTTCATTTCTGTACTGCGGCCGATTCCCTGAAATTTCTTGGGTCAAGGTTTTACCTCAGTTGTGTTACGTAGCTGATAAGGCAAGTTTTTTTCTAGAATGGAAATATTTTTTTAATCTAACGAGCGTTAGTTTTGGGCTTCCTGGGCGCATGGATTTAAGAATATTTACGAGCCACACAATATCACAGTATGAAAGTAATTCTGGTTTTTTCTTAGTATTCAGTGAATTCGCTGAAGGAATTATGTGACAGTCGTCTAATTCAGTGTGTCACTAAACGAAATGCGGTCGTCATGGGAAAACTTGCAGAACGTCATGGACTTCCTAATGCAGCGAAAGAGATACGAGATTTTATATCCGAGTATGATTATTCATTTTTTAAGGACCTCTCTCACTACAATCAATTTTATTACCGGGTATGCATCATATATTCAGTCAATGGCGTTTTATTTCTAGGAATATTTCCGACGTTTATCTCGGAGATTGGACACGGGAAGACAACCGAATTATGATGTAGTGAAATAAATCAGTAGTACTTGCGGCTTTTGATGCGGATTTGTAGTGACAGTTTTGGCCAGTAATTCGTTCTGTAATTTTGCAAATATTACATAGTTTTGTAAGGCATTGAAATATCAGTTTGGGATTTCGTCATAAATTTAAAAAACGTCGGTCTGTCAAATATTTTGCACATCGCACACTTATTATGCGTATTATTAGCGCTGAAAGAACTTAGGACAGCATGTAAACTAAGAGTCGTTTTGCGGCTGTTGCAGTAAAACAAAAGCTTCATTTCCAAATACTTAAATTCATATACTTAAACCGTGTACTGCAAAGGACAAAATTACAATAGAAACTCGAATTTAATCTGCGGGGTGCTCGTCATCGGATGGAAAGCGGCCAGATGGGATGTCTCTTGTCCCCTGGAAACGTGGGAGGGCCCTTGTGTGGGACTACACCTGCTGTGACACAGTGGCCCCCTCCTATGTCGCCTCTACTTTAGGAGCTGCCGCTGCTGAAGCGGAGACGAGGAAGAAGAAAAAGTACCACTGTAGTGTCCCAATGCCCCAGGTCACGTGTGTTCTGACGCGTAGTACGAACTGTGTGCATGCTCAAGTCCATGCCTCACAGTTGTCTCCAGATTGTCAAGTCTCTGGTTCTGTGACTAATTATTGTTACATTATTCGACTTCCATTTACCCTCTTATTGGCATTAAAAGTACTAGTGTTATTGTGTAGAAATCACGTCAGTCTCGTCCACTCATTTCATACACACATCCATTACAACCACTTTCTTCGCGAGAGGTACTTTTTTGTCCCTGTTGCCGTGGAAACCTTCGGAGTGTGGGGTAGCGAAGGCTTATCTCTCATTAAAGAGATTGGAGGGAGGATTGCAGATGTGACGGAGGAACGCCGTTCGACCGATTTCCTCTTCCAGCGCCTCAGCATTGCGCTGCAGCGGGGCAATGCCGCTGCTGTTTTGGGCACTCTCCCTGCTGGCCGGGAGCTCGACGAGCTTTTTCTCCTGTGACCCCTCCTGTCCCATACTTTTTATTTTAACCTTTTTGTAGCTCGAAATACTCTTCGCCTTCAGCTTTTGGATTGTGAAGTCTTGTCTTACTCCTTTAAGATGTCAATTTTAAAAATCTCTGTCTCATAAACGATAAATTACAGATTAATAAAGATTACTTTATTTAATGTAATATGTTGCAGCATTTAAATTCTAAATAATAGGAATTAATGAGTTAGTTTAAAAGAAAACCCACTATAGACTCTCAACGAATAACTATCAGTATGAACTCAAAAAATCTAATACGAACATTGAGCATAAACGAATAGTTAGATGAGTGGAATCCCAACTAAATTCAAAAGTTGGAAAGAAACGATTTGGGAATCAGAGGTTAGGTTTTCCTCTAAATACAGTGCCTTTAAAGTATGATATACACGGAAGAAGCGCCGTCAAGCAATGAACAAAACTACAGTGTCGTAAAACCTCCGCTGCAAAATTGAACAACAACTTTGAACTTAAGTAACTGAATTCTCGTAAAACTGAAGCATAAACTGAAGCGTAACTGAAGAATAAAAGAAGTACAAAAAGTTTTTACACCATGCTACGATTGAATTCGGATCGGCTGGTGCAAAAGCTAAGCCCATACCACTAGGTTACGGAGGTTTCGTACGACAACATTCGATTTTAGGTTCTACAGTACCTTCTTGTGTACTGCAAAGTACGATCATCATGTTCCGATACCAGTAACTTCCAAATCTTATAAACGGATAGAATAGCCAGTACCAATATCTTTAAGTGAAGCTATCATATGCATTCATAGCTTGACTGTTCAAATAAGCAGTGGCAAAAATATCCAGAAATATTCGTTTTCTGGATTTCCCCAGCCAAAGGCTTTATATGTTACCTCCTTAATAGATTTAAAAATGGGTAGAACGCGTGTACTTTGGGTTGTTCGACAAAAAGTCCACAAGTTAGCCCAACGGATGAAGTGCACAGATTCCCAACTGGAAAGAAAGCCCATTTGATACGTCGCGAATGGCTTAGGCTTTTTTATTTAGAAAAAGAAGAAGACAAGAGCTTGTCGAGCAAGATCAAGCAATGTGGTGTCTGTTCTAAACTCTTCACGCCGAACGATTACATCAATTGGACACCTGCAACAAGCATATCGACTTCAAAACTCGGAAGATTAATGAAGAACGCTGTTCCGTCACTGGAAATAGGAAACACTGGACATTTTCCACAGGGTAAAAAGCCGTCATTACAACATCTGACTATCATGTCTACCAAAGAAATTATATATATTCCATGTAATTAAACATTAAGGGCACTGAAACCGATACGGCCGGAGATATAAACTCAGACCAAGGGATAGAGTCACGAAAAGCGTGTTCTGAAGTAATAAGTTGTAAAGTTGATTCTTGTCTAAAATTCATGAATAAAAAAAATTCTAAGCAAGATGTTTAATTTTCAATTTAAAATTTATTGTACAGAAACCTATGACAATTATGAAACTCGTGACAAAAAACGACGCTCGAATAACAGTTTTGCAAGATATTCTGCACAAGCTTTTCTCTCACAATGCAACCACACTTAAGATACTCCTGGTAATGGGAAACCAACGACTGAATTATAAAGTGGAACCCCTATCGTAAATGTTTTGATAAAATATAGTTGCCCATATGCATTTTTGTACGCTAAACTTACGGCGGAAGGAGCGCAAATCGATGATAGCGCGATAGAGGGAATGTGGGAAAGGGCCTTGCTTGCTTTCGCTTCTCACTCTCTATGACTACATTTGTTTATTTTACGCTTTCTCATTTTGTTAGACAATAATAGCGATTCTACATTTAATTTATGCATAAAAAAGACGAGACGAGTACAAGCTAATTGCTCAATGCAATTTTTAGATGTCAAATTGCCATGTATCATTTTTAATTATCAAATCGACAACAAAGGTTAGGAATTTTGAAAAATGCTTTGATATTGGTAATTAATGATTTTCTAAATTGTGACAACACAACATCATGCCAAAATCCTGGACGGATTGTGCTTTTGAGATCTAAAGTCAAGTACAGGGAACAAGGTTTTAGATGAATACAAATGTCCACAAGAAATAAAAAAACCGACAGTTATTGTTAAGTTAATCGAGTTGCAGACTTTTGTGCGTCTTTTCTGTGTTAGCAACTACCGCAATTTCAAAACAACGGCAATTCACGGGTGTTCCATGCAACTGCAATCCAGGTAGCTTCCATTAATTAATAAATTAATAAATAGACACAAAGTGGCCACACAAAACCTGTTTTTGCATTTCTTTAATAGCTATTTTTACTGATTTTTTTCTGATTTGCTTAGTATGAAAATGCGATAAATTGTGCAGAAAAAGCTTCCTATTCGGTTACTTAAAGTTAAATTGCACATTGTTTACATACTAAATGAATCAGAAATAAAAATTAGTGTAATGTGCTTTTAAAAGCATGCAAAAATGGTTTTTGTGTCTGGTTTGGATGGATTTAATTTTTAATGAATTCGGGAGAGTTATCTGTTCGTAGTTAATTAAAACACACGTGAGCTACGTTGCTAACAGAGAAAAAACGCACAACGGCCAATAGATAAACTTAACAATAATGATACCACCCGACTGTTGTTTTCTCCTCAGTCGCCAGTGACTTCAAACTTTACATCTGTTTGAAACTATTCTGTTGAAGCATAGAAACGATTTTCTCAGACATTATTTCGCTCAAGTCACTCCATATAGTCTTGGTTTGGTATCGGTAGCGTGTGTGTGTATCTATCTTCACTCTCCAGGTTTTTTGTTATTTTTTTCCCCTGGAGGCTCTGTAACTAGTACATAGTATCATTTAATCTATGGCAGCTCCGGCCAATCACTAAGGTCAAACTGCAGGGTCGTAAATCCTCAGCCTTCAACTCCTTCAGAACGTCAAATATAGGGTTGTAAATCCTAATTAAGTATTTGAATACCCTAGCGACTGACTAGCACCGTATGGGTGTTTAGGGAGGGATCTGCACGACAGCGCAACAACTAATCGCAAATCCCTGGACATAAACCTGACCTACGCAAAACATTACGTAGGTATCTGGTGAGTGAAGTAATAAAGAAAGGGGTTGATACAATGACGGCTGCTTTGAAATCCCGTTTATTGCGTACAAAGAAAAAGGTCCAAAACCCAAGCACACTCACTACTATACAACCTATTTCTTTTAACTCTAGAACAACACTAAATAACAACGGACAATCTTCCTTTGTCCACACACTAACACATACTAAACAAGAATAAACACGATCTACCACTATCCCGCCCACAGACAAGCAAGCGCGAACAGCAGTGACCTGACATCATACTAATTTTAACATACAAAACATACATACTATACATATTACAAATTCTTCAATGTTACGTGGCGCCATGAAGCACCACGCAACTCACACACCAACTTGCGTCAGCCACATAGTACTGAGGTGGCCGCAGGAGGGCGTGCGCGCCACTATTACTCACATTGCCCCAATGCCTTGTCCTTTTACATTGGTAACATTTAACATTGGAGTTCACTATAATTTATTCTGATACTGCCGTTATAGAGCACCAATTGACCTTATCTTGGTCTTCAATTAAAGATAGCACGCACACGAGGTGAGCACAGCAATTTCGAAGGTATTTACTTACTAATGACCAACTTATAGGGCTTTTAACAAACATTCCTTATGGGAGCTATTTTCAACTCGCAATAATTACACTAATGAACAATTATTTTGACTAACTATTGTAACCACACTCATGTACAACCAATTAACTATAACTATGTTAAGTTACACGTCTATAGCTATTACAGGGGTCGTTACACAAATCGACAAAAAAGGCACTTTTTACACATTTTATTGTATAATGCTAATGGCATGCACCACACAATCTAAGGGGCGTAGATAGATTTCAGGGGCGGATACAAAACTACATTAACAACATCGTCACTTTTCTTCTGGCTTATCCTGGCGTCCCCACATAATCCGTAATTTTAAGCTGGGTGTTATGTTTGTTCTTAGCTTTAAGGTCAACCTGAAGTGTTATTAGCTAATAAGTGATTTAGTGCTAAAAGTAAGTGACTTTGGAATTAGAAGGGAATTCCTGTGTAATCTGAATTTGATTTATGCCAATTAGCTACCGAGATTATACCAGACTCTCTCAGGTACTGTGCGGCACTCTATCATCATACCTGCACAGGTCAGTGGTGGAGCTGGAAGCTGAAGAGTTCCAAGTAAGAAGTCCTGGGGGCGGTGCTGGAGAGGATACATTTTACTCCCCTGAAAATCTCGTAGCAGAAGTGACCAGGAGCTCTGATGTGTACGTATGGAAAGAAGGTATTGCGATGACAGTGCGATGGATGTGTCCTTCTGTGTGCACAAAAAGACAGGACAAGGGGATTAATTCCAGTCTTAAGCCTGTTCATAGCCGCTATCATTAAAATATCGCACAACTCCCACCGATGTTATTGGAGTCAGGTACATGTACCTTTTCGAACCTGGATGGAGCCTGGATGGACCTATGCACAGTCCTGAGTGTACCTTCGCTACAATATATGCTAACTACTTCATATTTAAGTGAATGATCAATGATTGTAAAAGATCTCAGCTACATCAATCTAGCTTAATAAAGAACCATTCACTACAACTCAATCCATGTAGCAATTATTTTGTTAAGTTTAATGTTACAAACAATAAATGCACCAAACCTAGCTTTGCTTCCACCTGAAGAAGACCGAAGAAAAGTCGTTCTAGAATTCTATGAATTGTCGTAATATCGGCGAGGCTTATAAATCTTACGGGCATAAATTATGAGTCAATTAAGTTAAGACCAAATATGATAAGTTATTGTGTTCATCTAAACCTATCTGTAGCACAGTTTCAAAACTATCGAGAAATCAATCGGTTTTACTTAGTTGGAGACATAAATTTCGACTTTATTCCTTCAGATAGAAGATTTGGCCAGTATTTTTGGCTTTCTCACATCGACAAGTTTAATTTAGAACTATTAGGAATAATGGGATTCAAAAGTGTCATTATGCGGTTTGGGTTCTTGGAGTTCTTAGAGTTAGAATTCGTCGTATCCTACGGTTTAAAAATTCATCTAAAACAACTCTCCATCCTTAGTACTTACGTCAAAAATCGATAACGAAAATAATGCTACTTTTCCTGATTTAATGCCACCAAGAGAATTGTGCTGACTTTAAAATCGGATAAATGAACGCCTTTTGGCAGGGGAAATCTCCATAATGAATATTTTTGTGTTTTTTCGCCACGGGGCACGGATGACTCGTCTCACGAAATTCGTCCCTACAAAGGTCATCTACAACAACTCGTCCCAATGTAACAATACCTCGTCTCAACTGACCTAAAAATCGTCTCAATTGACTTTAAACTTGTCTTACGTTGCAACTAAATCGTCTCAAGTCTCAACTAGTTAACTGGTCTCACAATTGTCTCGAGAAAGTGTGAGATAGACTTTGTTATCTTCACGCGTATCCTATAAAATTATGTTTCAATCAAGACTCGATACTGTTGGGGACAAAAGTGTAGTTAACATGGCATTGAGGATTGGAGAACACTTACAGGAAACCTGGTGCCATTAGGCGTGAAGCTAAAAATTGTCTGCTTCCGTGCGAAATCAAAATGTGTCATCACCTTGCAATGTAGAAACATCTAGTGTGAAAGGTTTAGAAAATGCTAGTAAAAGTTCTTTTCCTCTGCTTTCAAGCATACAAAGTGAACAAGACAGAATTCTAACATTTAGCGGAGAAATGAAAGCAGCTTCTGGAGACGTTGGCATTTGCCTAGTGACATACACTTTTACTGAAATAGCTGTAGCATAAGATCAATCCACTCCCATATAATTTCGTTCTATATATAGTTCTGAACAGTTACGAGATTTAAATATAGTAGAGTGAAAATTGTCGATAGTGTGCTAAGAATGCTCACAAAGAATCCCTAGTGTAATCCTTCACTTTACGAATAAAACTATAATTGAATGAGCCTGCTCCTGCTTCATATTTATTTCTTGATGGGTGTCAAACGAAGTTGAGATGGGTGTTAAATGAACAAGCGGGTGCGAGAGTCATGCTTTGTGAGTGATAGATGCCAACTGCATGAGAGAAGGGTGCCAGATGCAATTCAACGGCCCTATGATTGTATTCATGAGTGACTTCTGTATGCACAGTCCTTTGGAATTACCTTTTAGTAAACACAGTATAATGACATTTATTTTACCCATACGAGTGAAATCACCGTCAGGGCAGCATTTCTAATTGCTACTCAAATTTTAATTGAAACTAGAGAGATTTTAAAAAGCAAGAAAAGTTAAATTTTATAATCTGCATACGCTTGCGACTTGAGATAACAGCAAAACAATTGCAGTTTATCCTTTCACTATTTTGAACCAATACAAATCAACCGTTGAATCAAATTACAAAATGCTCCAACTAATACGAAAAAACACGCATCCTATTTCCAAAGAATGCACGACTCTTCTCATATTTCCAAAACTTCATTTGCACTGAATTAACAACCATTACATTCAATTCATTTTTAGAATTAGATTATTTTTAGCTTTAATGCTATACAAAACTTTATAATAGCGACTGTTAAATCAATATACTGTATTTTACTGTACTAGTAGAAAACTAATTATTTACCAAAGCTTTCAAATATTCAACTCAATGTTATTGGTTCCATACCTCAACAAAAGTTAGGTGTTGTAAGACTAAACGAAGATTAGAATAGTAAGAATACACAAACCCCAACTTGCAAAAGACGATTATAAGCTCATTGTTAATATTTTCGAAAAAGCTAACGAAATCACCGGTTGGAATACTAAGATCTATTCGCTAGTACTTAAAATTTAGAATTTGCTTTTGTCTGCAAGCTGATTGCTGACCTACACACCCAAATCTTCTTTTGGATTGCAGTACTGGCAATTCTCGAGCTTATTTGGGGATTTTAAATGTCGATTGGCTTTAACCTTTCGTTTAAAAATTTTGAATGCTTCCTTGCAATCGGGAGCTCTAGAACGGACAGGAGTGCCATCAGCCCATGATACAAATCTGAGACTTTTGGCCAAATTTCCCTCTAGCATTCTCGATATAGTTGTGTGGTTCACCTGTAAGCAAGTATTTTACGCATGGACATTGCTGATAATTAAAGAAATGTTAATATAAGACCTCACCGGAAATATGGGATAACGGATGCATTGCATCACCAGACAGGATAAAGATGATCGCGGGACAACACTTTTGATGAAACTTCGAGTTTGACCCACCAGCATATTCTCGCTCAGTCGTCCTGTGTTTGTGACCAATATCACCTTAATGAGGCAATGCTTCAACTCTAGAGTGACAAAAACATAACGAGTGAAATTTGGTTTGTTTGTATTTTCTGGGGCAGCATGCATAATACGGGACTCGTTTAATCATATAATTGATATAAAATTGTTTGGTTACAACAGAAGAAAACGTGCTTATGAGCTGTTTCATGTTACCTGTAATTTTTAGAAAATTTGGCCTGGTAACATCGTTATCAACAAATGTGGAGTCCAAGATGGGGCAGCGAATCGTCAAGTTTAAGTACGTCAATTTGGTTTTACGAGACAGCTCAGCAATAAGGTTCGAGTAATCACTTTCGCTGTAGTTTGGTGCGTCGAGAAGCAGTGAATTTAAATTTACCATGGTGGAAACCCGTGCAGAAGGGTTAGTGTATAACTTAGATTTGAGGTTCCATGTTGCAAGTGACAGGTACTTCATATTATTTCTCGGTTTCAAAAGCAAAAAATCCAAGAATGCCAGAATTAGGCGTTAACATTTAGAGCCTGGCTTAAGGCTCGCTTGTGCAAAGTGAATATTGATTTTTACATCCTCGATTTTAGGCCAGTTCCCTACTCGGCTTTGGTTAAGTGATCCACTTATGTATCTGATGCCGGAAAAGTTGATGTGGAAGTCAAAATTTTTAAGTCGAAATAGTCCTTTACTTGTTAGATCGGGTGTGGCGTAGTCGACGTTTTCCCAAACAGGAAGAGTCATCATTAATGACCTGCTTATTCTCAGTGTCTCCAGGTTCGATATTTGGTGGAAAAAGAAATTTTCGTTTCCTTCAGTGTTGATTTGTAATTGTTTTAGGGAAAGTTATTTTATTTCTTCACCGTGATTGTTAAGAAATGTTATGACAGCTGGCGTTAGTGCTTCAAAGTTGACTGGGAATGCAAATTCGTAATTGGCATAAGGCCAGAATTCAACGCTTTCCGAAAAACTTCGAAAATCTTCTTCTGTTGAAAACTCCAAGAAGCAGTTATCCAATCGTCTTCTTAATTGCCGTCTGTAATCGAAAACAAATTCCACAGCCGCTGTGCATGCAGAACGTAAGCGGGATATATCCTTGCAAGGCAAGAAGGACAGTACATTGGAGAAAACCTTGCAAAGGAAAAAATATGTGTTGTTAAGTTTTCGGGAATGAACAATGTATTTAGAACACAGGCTGCTGTCAATCTGTACTACATCGACTAAAACCGATAATGAACTGGTAACCAAGCATTCCCTTTTTGTATCACCACTAAAATTATTTTTCTGGAGATTTTTTCTACCTGGAGATTTATTGGTTGTCTGGACAAGGTTTGACTCAGCTATCTGTTTCATTAATCACTTCGATTCTTCATAAAATGTTCTTATTCTGGTTTCGAGTCCAATTAATTTCTGGATTTATCTTAATCTGTGATTTGGAAAATAGAATTGAATTTCGCAAATCAATTAAGGCATCTGAGGCAGTTAGTGGTTTTTAGACGCTTACACTATCAGAATACAAACTGTTGACCCTGCTCTAAATGCAATTTACAAAAACGGAACACATTAAGATTGAAGTTTGCACACAAATTTACATGGATTAAAAGCCCACAGTTTTTCTTTCCGACTCATTTTATTGCTAATATATTATTCCTTTATTTAAGAATTTTCATTTCGTTCAGAAATTTAAGTACTTGGATAATTTGATTTATGACAAATCTAAGCTGCAGAATTAGAAAGATGTCCTTTTTGAACCACCCTCACAATTAAAAAATTTCTGCTTCGTACTTTTAACTTTGAAAGGATCAAAGGAAACACCCTGAATTACTTTCAATGTCAAAAATAGATTATGCTTGCAATTTTTTCCGTTTATAATACTAACGATTACTCAATCGCGTGACTACCAAAATAGACGAAACGATCGTCAGTGGACAGTATATTCAAAAATTTCTAGTTACAGATAGGAATACATTCAGTTTACTTGCTTCCGACGGAAGGGTCATCAATGTCGGCTGACTTCGTTGGAGACATGAGTTATACATCGTGCAAATAAAAAATCCAAGTGGTAAACGGATGGTGTTTTTTAATGCATATGAGCATTGCAACAATGAAACTCAAAATGATTCAAGAATTTGGCGACGTTAAAAACCGATAAGTTTCAATAAGGATAATGAATGTTTGCTGCAAACCAACAGAAATATAATACTTAATATCTCGCAACTGATTTCCGAAAACTGTGCCGGTTTGTACATTTGCTCCTCTCTAATCCTACTCTCGTAAACATTTTACAGCTCATTCCAATCAAAAGCCTAATATATGAGACGCTTCACCGTTACATATTTCAAGGTAAAACTCAAGTCCCTGCTGAAATTTCAGGGTAAAATACTGCACTCAAATTCTTAAAAAATAATGTATTAACTTGTAAAATTTACATAGCACCCCATCCTATTCAACAGACAGGTTCAAAAGTTAGCAGATTTAGTGGAGCATTGTAAACACATGTGTTGTAATCTGCGAGTTTAAACCTGTAAACTAAGACAGTTTCAAGCTGTTGTAATTGTTGCCTCTAGTCTTTTTCAGATTTTTACTTGATGTCAACTACAAAGCAGTTTCAGCAGGGAAAGCGAACGGAGAAGTCATTAGCGAATCCCACATTAACATAGCAACCAAATGCTTTCATTAGCTGCTAATGGTCATTTTTTCACCAGGGTTTCTTGTATCGTGAATGCTTGAATGATTTAACTTAAAAAAATTCCTTCTTCAAAAAATTACGCGACAAGTGTTGGTGACCTTTGTCAGTGGTGAAATACAATATTTTAGGATTAGCAGGCCGGGGTTAGAATGCAAATAGGCATAGGCATAGCATAGTTTATTTACGTCTCAGATGGTAGTTAATCGTGTAACAATTCTTTTCCCTACCAGGAGACGGGGCTGACCTCTTCTAGTGTAGTTCCGAATGGAGCTACACTAGGACCTACTGAAGCATGCCACCCGAAACATGTGAATGCAAATTAAGGCGATAGTCAAATCATCCAGCAGGCACCTTTCCCGTACTGCCTCTTTGCAGAGGTATCACCGAGCCAGAAAGGACATTGCTAAGTTTCCCTGGCTGAGGGATCGAACTACAGACCTTCGGCGTGTGATACCTTAAGTCTGCAGCCCTAGCCACTCAACCATCAGGGCTTAGCTAATAATAACTTTTTTAATTAATTTTCTGCATCTTTTGGGGTTTGTAACTTCAAACTATTTTCTAGGCTACGTTGGGCCAGCATCTGATTGACATTTGTTTAATCAGCAAATGATTGAAGCTATCCGTAGTAGCACATAAGGATTGTTTGGCAATGTACCTTTATTCCTGTAATAGATGAATCCATAGAGTAAAAGAACCACTTGAAAATTCTCCTTTTTTAACTTGGGTTTGCAAAAATCAATGCATCATCCAATTTTACTACCCACCAGAGGCATTGCAATTTTTCACGCATGCCCCTACTGCCTTACTATTTTTCATTATGAGAGTACGAACATCTGAATATTAGTTTTCATCTATAGGGGGCTTCATTTAGGACCAACACTTTGTCCATCTCACAGCTTCTTATTCACTTGAAATTTTAGTATAAAACAAATAGCACTGAATAAGGATGGGGTTTCAAAGAGTTGGAACACCTATTGGAGTTTTTTCCAGACTTTATATTTCGTGAATAAAAAAACTGTGATTAATATGCAGTGCACTGAAAGATCAGTAAAAAAAACAGATCGAAAGGAGTCTTCAATGAGCTATAAGATGCATGACTTATTAAAATAAAAACTGTTCGCAGCCACGGCTACGTGGTCCAGTGGTTTCGTCCCTGGGCTCACGCTAGAACGGGATTATGCTAGATTTCCTCCTCATGAGGTCTAGTCCCAGTAGTGGCGACAATAAGCAAAAAGCTGGTGGGTACCTATCCCAGTATTCATTCGGTTCCAGCGTAAGCTGGACTGGTGCTATACCTAATAGGCACGCTTATCTCAGGCAGGTGATTGCCAAATTGAGATAATGTGTGATACCCAAACTAAGTCAGCTTTGTGGGTACTAAGGAGTGACTGCAATGGGTCTTTAGACCTAAGCGGCAGCCTGTGATGGGCTCTCCTTCAACACATACATACAAAAAGACTGTTCGCAATAAATATTGAGAGCTCTAGATGGAATAAAGAGTAATTACCTACTTCCGTATTCAAGAGCAACATACGTACCTATATAAATTACACAGGACTATCAAAATTTCAAATTTTGATCCTGCCTAGAGTGTGTAGAGTAATGGAACAACTTAATTTAACAGTTTTACGTCTACTTCTTCTGTAAAATAAATGACACTACATTGAAAACAAAAAACTCTTATTTTATATATTGCACCAACTTTTGAAAATACTGCTAAGCAACTCGGAAAGAAAACTGCTTACCTTAGAACAGCGCTGAGCTATGTAACCGCGATGATTCACCGAACCTGACTTTTGACCAAACAGTTTTCAACACTTCAGGAGTACGACTGACGAGCTAGGAGAGGATGGGACTTAAAATTCGGCTGGGAGTAATTTCTTAGGCTGAAAAGATATGCAAATCAAGCTGGCGCCTTAGGTACATTACTCCTGACAAATGCAAATTCTAAACCTTTAAATATTTTGTCTCCAAGAAATTGACTTTTATTATTATTAGCTACGGAATTTTCATACATGGAACTCAACTTAGACATTTCAGATTTCACCTTATTGAATCCTTATATATTCTAAACAACTACTTCATTGGTATGTTTGAAGACGAATTTATTTTTAGATACCAAAAGCTGTAGCGGCTCAAACTACAACGGAGCCACTACGACAATATCACAGCTGGAGTAGTATGGTGAGGCTTCTCCAGCTGTCTTCCGAGATATCTTCAGGCTGCCATACTGCCCATGTCACAGTAAAATAGATTATTGTTTACACTGATATTTAGCAATGGTACTCTTGTTTTTTTTAACAAACAAGCAACAAGCATCATAATAGCATGCCAATATTTCACTTACGTACAGCAACTGAGTAATTTTAACTTTCAATTTTAACTTTGTAGTGTATCTCATTCTTGTGTTTTGTTGCGAGCACCATCTGCGGTGCTCTGAGTTGTGTGTGTTGGCCGGGAGATTCAACGGGATGTGTGACTCGTCCATGCAGTGTGTTCCAGCCAAGTCATCATGAATTATCCTCATAAGAAATATCAATTATTTTGTCATCTTATTCGGCCTAATTAGTATCTTAATAAACTATACTTTATTTATTAAGACTACTGTGTTGTG
>JAQGAC010000928.1:0-17360 GCA_034696585.1 Isotomurus maculatus
TTTCCTTGTTCCTCCTGTAAATACCCACAAATTCAATCAGGAATGTCCTTGTCCACACAGAAACTAATTTCATGCATCAATTATTATTAACTGGATTGCCAAGACTATTGATGAAGTAATGGAGGTTCAATAGTTCAAAGCTACGAATGATACTTTTCTGCATGGTCAACTAAATTGATTTTTGTTTATTTAAATATTTAGGGGCGAAGTGGTGAATCAAAATCCCAGCTTCTGCTAAAAGGAACAAAAACAAAACTCTGCAACGTTTTTCCTTGAGTAGACGGGTTCTATGACATTTAAGCTCACAAGAGAGAATAAAAGAAATTTCCAAATTTGCAAGGGAACAACACTAGAGGACTAAAATTATTCGTATGAGACACAAAATTTAACTTAAATGGTTAAATGCCGGTTACAGTAAACAACTGAGGCAAGTAAAATAGAATCTTTTCTTTTAATTCAGCGGAATCTGAACCAACATTTTAATTAGTTTCTACCCGATAAATTAATTATTAATTTTAAGATGACAATACAATTTGTGGAAAACTTGTAATTCTAACAAACAGTTCGTATAGCGACTATTCACTTTGAGGCTATTAAACTGCATTTCGCATTAAATGTTGATTAGTACCGTCAATTTTTTTATTGGAGTGAACTGGAGTCATATGATTTCAAAGGCCTGAGGATGAATAGATTCTAAAAGTCAAGGGCGTCTCGTAAAAAACTTGATACCTTTGTGTGTTTAGAACGTATCCTTGTTGTGTATTTTTCAGGAAAAGATTTGTACAAAAACGAAAGTTGTATGTGGTTTCTTCAAAGATTTTTAGCCGTAAGAATGTATTTGTACTGTAGTACATTAAACCGTCTATAGGATTTCTGATGGCAGGATGTACTGCTTCTGTGTGTATAGTTCGTTGAGGGCTTTGGTAAGTTCCGAATGAATTACGCAGATTGAAGGTCGCTCACTTATATCCGCTGTCCAGCACAAACTCATCACTTCGTAACTAAAATGAATTTCAGATAGTAGACAAGCATTATTGAACTGTAAAAAAATTAGAACCGCTTCAAATAATTTTAAGATTCCTGACATAAGAACGTGGGTGTGTTTTGGGCAGTTGAGACGAAGGCCGCCGAGTAGGAGCTCTACGAAATCATTTGACAAGGAGTATCCGGGGTAAGGAACCTCCCCTAGTGTAAACATTTCCCACAAAGTCACTCCAAATGACCAGACATCACTTTTCGGCGAAAAATTGTAGTCGCGCAAAGCCTCCACTGACATATGTCGCCATGGTAGTGGTTCCTGGCATTACAAATGTCATAAAAATTTGAATAGGAAAACTAAGTTCGTGAGAATCGCTTATTTAATCATACCTGACTTTTCTTTACGTAGTTAGCATATTCGTAAAGACGACGGCTGAGTCCAAAGTCTGTGAGTTTTACTTCACTCCTTGAGAACACGAGTATGTTTCTCGCAGCGATATCTGCATGGACGACCTTAATGCCAGATTTGATTTACCTTTAATTTGATCTTACGAAATTAAACCCTTGATAATACCCTTTTATCTGCTAAATGACTCATTGCACTTGTAATTTGGATTGCCCAAAGTAGGAGATTCTTGCATGTCAACTGGCTATGGTCAATTTCCGTCTGCGGTTCTAAGGAATCCACGTTAAATCTAGAATGTACATAAGAACGTAAATACCTTTAAAAACCAACTAAGCATTGTCGTTTACCTAAATCCCTCTCGACTACTTCGGAGTAATTGAAGAAGGTTACCCAAGGGACAGAGTTCCAAGAAAAGGTAAAGTTTACCTGAGAACACCAATCAAAATTCCATTAAGTAAGTTTGAATTTTGCTATAATTACTGTTAGAAGGGAACAACCAGAAGTAAGTTTCGTGGTATCAACTCCGCAAAGGTTGACGATGTGTTCGTGTCTTCCAAGGTATGTGAGTATTTTCAGTTCCAGGAGCAGGGATTTCAAGTAGATTTTATCGGCTCCAGGAAGCGTTGTCTTTACGGCCACGTCATCTTTATCCAATCGACCTTTCGTGACAAGCCCAAAGGCCCCAGATCCTAAAATTTGGTCCTCATCTGCAATGTAACCAAAGTAATATTAATAACTTAGCTTTGATTTAAACAAAATAAGCTACATATTTCGAAGGAGTGTCTGTTGACTTCGAGCTTTCTATCGTATGGAAGGTCATCGACTATCTTGAAAATATTCTCTGCATTTTCGTGGGATCCGATTTGAGACGAAGATGAACCGTCAAAGAATTGCTTGAGTTCATTTTTCGTCAGCACCATGTGGATTTTTCTTTTCTAGATTGAAACTTAGATTTGTTAATGCATAAGATTAGTGAAAGCGTTTGATTTACGTGGTAAATTAGGACGCCAAGGGAAACTATCACAACGAGAAGAAGGACACACAGGATGGAAACGGAAATATTGACGGCATTGAAAACTGATTCTTTAGTTTTCGAAGGAGAAGAATACGTGGAATTAACATTGGAGGGTAAAAATTGGAGTGGAGTTTTTAATGGTATTCTGGGGGCGCATTTAGAAGTAAAAGCTTTGCAGACGTTTGGTGGAGATTCCTCTTCGAATGGCTGGAAAGAGGAATCCTTGTCGCAAGTTGTACCTTCGCAGCAATCCTCGTTCGAGCTGCATTTGGCACACAGTGGAATGCAGATTCCTGGTTCCGTGCCTCCCTCTAACTCTTCCACCTTCTCTACAAATGCATTCAATAAATAAGAAGTGGTGTCTCGCCTTTTCCACCAACCGTAGTGAAACTTGGCATCTGCAAAGTTCACTTCCTTGTCTTTGTAATCTTCATTTGGTTCGTCAAACGCAGATGACATTATTATTTGCGGGTGATACTCATTCTGCACGACTTTTCTGACAATTCTACACCAAAATCTGTGGAAATCTAAAACAGAGCCGACTATTCCTTCGGGTGATATGCCAAGAGTAGGATACCTCACTCTGCAAAAAATCTTCGCTGTGATGTTCAAAGTTGATGCGGTTTCTTGCAGCTTGTTGCAATTTTGGATCACAAGGTCAGCAGATTCTTCTGGTGTTTGTTTCTTTGCAGGAGGTACCATACAAGACAGGAAGTTTAGTCGTTGTAAATATTTTAAAGCAGATCTTGTTCGAAGCTCATTTTTACAATCCAGAACACCATGTCCTATTGGGAAGATTGAGTTTTCTTTATACCCGAAGACAAACTCCAAAACCTCTAACATATCATCATAACGGATCATTTGTGCTCCTATGTACAGTCCTGCCAGGGGACGGGCGTAGCCCAGACTAACTTCCAAGATGGTTATCAAGATGTCTTGGTACAGGCTGATTGTATCGTTTATATTCATCTTTTTGTTTTTAATATACGGACTGAAGAAGAGTTGATAACTATTGTTTGTCACAATCGAGTGCTTAGATATCCCGTTGGCAATATTCTTCAGGTTTTCTAGGCAATAAACGACATAATTCTAGTTTCCTTCTTACCAACTAGTGTCTTTGTTACTTACCATTGCTTAAACTTTTGAATGAATGACCCTGTTTGAACCTTGTTGATGTCAACGCAACGTGATTGGTAACATCTTCTGTATTTATAACCGACTGGTTTTCATATCTGTTGAAGAGGGAGAAATCTGCGTCGAATACTCCTGGATGTTCTCTCAGACAATTCATATCTTCAACCTGAGGTTTAGTAGTGGATTAGATTATACCTGTATTTTGATGTTTCAGTTCTCACCTGATGTGTTGGCAGTAACAAGTGTGCCAAAAGAAGTATTAGTAGAATCATCGTTGCAAAAGCCAACACAGTCATATGAGTAGTGTTGATTAATTAGTTAAACAAATGATTGTCTGATATATTATTCTTGGACAAGGAAAACCCAAGAAAGTAAACGGTTTCGCTGAATTGTGTTGCCCTTCCAGACATGACGAACTTGCAGGAAACCTGTGTCTTTGTGGTTTCACGAAAGGAATACAAATAGATTTTACGGTTTTTGCTCTACCAAACTAAACCAACTTTGGGAATATTCACAAGCATAGATGTGTCTGTGTTTGGTAGGGTGTTCGTGCGTCTCTGGGACACAATGTGTGCCTGGTGTGAATGGCCTAAGATGGTGAGCTAATTGTGGAATTGATGAGACTGCGAGTAAATGTAGTGCAATTAAAGAGTGGAGTAAATAGACAGTGATTAAGTCACTCAGAAATAATACAGTTTATGCAGGTAATTACGATATTACAGTAAATGATTCGGAGATGAAATGAGGCGAGAGAGATCAAGAGACAGAGTGACAGTCATAAGTATAAGAAACGTTGATAATAGAATGCAAGAGTTTTTATGGGGAAGAAAACAATGAACATTCAATGAAGTTTGGTTAATCTCAAAGATGTTCAGGGATAAGAACAAAGAGAAATCCAGTTTGAACTAGAATAGAAGTCATGTAAAGGTAAACGTCCAATAATCTTGGCACTTAGGAATTCTCCACTTGAGACAATAGAAATCTGCATGAAGGTAAACAACTTAGTAAAAATAGAACGAATGTCAGAACATGCAAATGATTGAAAAGTAAACAGTCAGAAATGAAATGTCCAGCCTAGCAGACTCACCCAACAGTCTTAATGCTAGCTTAATATTAATAAATTTTGACTTATTAAGTATCATATAATTAAAACCTCTGTTCGTCCTAAAGGATGAAATGGGGTTACATTCATCTTTTGGTTACATAAAATACACATTTGTGTATCCATTAATTCCGCAACTGTATCTCTGAACTTGAAACCCAATAACAAAGACCGATCCGAACAGTGCTTTAAAATGTTGCCAATATTAAAATTCCTGAATATTAAACTGAGGGCTTGCGGTCTGTAATATTATTATTTCTAAAGGAGTAGAATGCGCCGCTATAGAGAAGCGGTGCAGTCCTGCCACCGAAACCATTTAAGACTTATTGCAGACTCCCTAAGTTTGAGTTAATCCAACACGAATCATCCAGACTGCCAATAGATGTGCCAGTCTGGTGTAAGAGATATTTAAATCTTGGGTCCCTGGCAAGTGTCCCAAGATCTGTGGATCCCAATCTCCATATGTAAGTGCCGCTCTCAATGCTGTCGCTAGCGGCCCTTGCACTCCTTCAACTTTACTAAGGACGGAAAGGGTAAAAAACTCCTTTCCGTCCTTGAGCTCCCCCTTAGCAGGGCACTCTCTAGGTGAGTGGCCCACTTCTCTTCAAGGAGGAGGAACCCCTCACTATTTGTCGAGATAAAAGGTGGCCGTGTCGACCTCGTCTCCCTTCACCACAAGAGCGTCATCCTGTCATCCTCCTTCTTTGCCGTCCCTGTCGCCATTCTCATCCTCTGCCATTAGAACGACGACGACAGACTTACAATTAGTTTAAATTCTACTCTTATGTGTAGGGTGGGGTGTGGCATGGGAAGGCTGGAGCTTGTGTGGGGATAGAGGTCACTGAGTTAAAGCTCGGACTCAGGACCCAAGTCTTCGCCCCGTGTACCTCGGACAGTCCCCCAGACCTCCTCCCAACCCCACCTCCCTTTGCTTCCTCTGTGGGCCATTCTTCTGCCTGTTCCTGTCCCACATAGGAACTTCTTAAGAAGTTTGAAGAAAAAGAAAAGCATGTCCCTCCTCTCCAAACCTGGCTGGTCCGGCTTTGTCTACTTTGGGAGGGGTGTGGTGTAGCCGGGGAGGGCAAAGATGAGGGAAATCTCTGTCGGGAAGGGGTGAAACTCGGGCCACTATAATGGGTGGGTAAAGTGTCCAAGGTCCAGATATACGAAAGCCAAGGTATGTAATTAAGTTAATTAATAAAGCTAGATTTAATGGACCACATTCTTCTAAAACCATACGAGATCAAGAAAAGTTTGATGACGAAGCTGGTAAGCATTATTAAATTGAAGTTTCACAACACACATATTGAGGCACAACATTTCTTTTTTTGAATTCAGCCGTAATAAATGCACCTGTTTATAATATTATGTCCCTCTATTGCAGCTTTAACGAAAGATGCTTCCCATATGATGTATTCTGGAAAGTAAGCGCATCAAGAGAATTGAATACAAATCAGATCCTTATGACTGACTTCCTAACGCTTGTCGGAAAAAAGGTGGCAATTTTTAATCCGTCATTGATTCAGTTTAAGAAGGTCTCAGATAATTTGTCACAAGCCTCTTGAGTAAGCTGAAGCTGAAGATTCAAATGCTTAAGATAGCTGAAGTCATCAGTGAATGAAGAAAACAATGAGCACTGAATCTTATTCCTTAATATTAGCCGTGTACAGTTTAAAAATTAGAACTATTTACCCAAGAACCACATTACTGAACAAGAACCTACACCAAAGCAGATTCTAGGCCCACGTAATTGTGATCACTGTAGTTTTTACTGGAGAAATGGTGTCTCGTAAAATTATCCGGCCCACATAAACATTTATAAACATGTCCAATAGCGAGGAATAAGTTCCGATACAAGTTAATTTTATTTCCTGGAAATGTAATTTTTTCCAGTGCAATTTCTGTTGGTACGGGATTACATAAGTGAACTTTTAACAAACAACGATGCACCAAGGATTGAAAAATAAATATTCTGAATTGGTAACGAAAGACACACAACGTTTGATTCTATACGTACTGATCAAATTTCACTTCCAAACTCTAAGCATTCACAGAGAGCAGCTTTTCATAGAGTGAGACATTCACAAGTCATAGTTTCCTGAGTTGGCATTATGTGTTCTCTCTCCAAACATGTGTGGAAGGTTTTGAAGTCGCTGTCGGAGCAGTGATTTTTTAATAAATTCTGGAAAATAAAAAACTACAGAAGAACCGATTGATTGTTTTTTCATATACAAAAGACAAAATTGCCTTCACTTCAAAGTTGAAAACATTGCAGGCAGCATAGCAGAGAGACATGAAAGAAAACAGGTACTGAAGCACCATAATATTTTCTCGTGCTGGACTGCTTGACTTTAAAGAATGTGTGCTGGAAAAATTAAAACTAAACCATTCTCGACAGTATCGTACTGACACGACAGTTGAGAGGTGTTACGCATACTTCTATTTTTTACATTTTTGCATGCAAGAAATATTGAAATATAAAAAACTGTAAAAATAGCACTGGGACCTGCAGGGTCTAAATGGTTTTTGTATTAGCTGGCGCGTCATGTGTTTCCACTTATAACAGGTTACACTGTGGCTGGTTTCGCTTTTAATCGGGTTTATCACCATTTTATAGTGCACCAGGGTTAATTTTACAACGTAACGTAACACTAGAGGAGAGCACTTTTTCGTATAAGACACCAAGTGCCAATAAAATGGAAAGCTACTACTTACAATAAGCATCTGAGACAAGAAAGGTAAAAGCTATATGGATTTAGTCTGAACCAACATCTTAATTTTTTAATTGTCGATAAACTAATTAGGGAAGCTTACAACACAAAAAGTGCACAAATTTGAATAATGTCCATTCGACAAATAGTTCCCACAGTGTCATTTCACTGGTTAGCTACATTATTAAGGAGTGTGAACATCTTTATGGGAATGCTCTGTGTGTGTGTGTGTGTGTGTGCGTATGCATTTATCTCGGAAACGGGAAGACTTTTTCAACTTCGGTTTTTGACTGATTATTACTGAGGTCCTGAAGGTGAACACTATGAATTTTGGGGTCGCTAGGTCAAACAGGTCACGCGGGGGAGCGCGTTTTGTGACTATTGAGGGGTGTTAGGCGTCGAAGTCACACAATTTTGGACTGAGAGGTTCACGTGTTACTAACTCTTACTAGGCCCTTGCCCTACCCAAAGTAAATATATTTACGTGAATTTCTCAATTTAATTACAACTCACTTTTTAGCCACATTGTGTGGCGTCGAAGTCATGCATTTGTGGCAATAAATGGACCTCACACCTCAAGTCTCCCAGGGCACTTCCACGGGATGACTCCCAGTCCCAGTGCACTTTATCGGGATAATGTTAATTAATATTTCAAAAATAGACGGTTTTTTTTCGTAATTGCTACAAAGTTCACACTCCTTGGTTATGCCCGTTTGAAACGGTTTATTATTAAACTGCATTTACACTGAATGTTGTTTACCATCAATTTTGTTATCGGAGCGCACTGGAGTCACGTGTTTTGAAGGGCACAAGACGCATTTTAGGATTTTTATAAGTCAAGGGCGTTTCATACAAAAATAAAGTACCTGCGTATCCAGAAGGTATTCTGGTTGTATCCTATTAAGATATAAATTTATTCAAAGACGAAAGTAGTATATGGTTTCTTCAAAGACTTCATGGCCGTAAGAATGCATGTGTAATGAAGTACATTACACCTTCTAGACGATATCTGATGGGAGGATGTACAGCTTTTGCGTGTATATATCGTTGAGGGCTTTGGTAAGTTCCGAATGAATTACACAGATTGGTGGTCGTTCATTTATATCTGTTGCCCAGCACAAACTCATCACTTCGTAACTGAAATGAAGTTTAGATAGTAGACCAGAATGATTAAATTTTTAAAAAATTCAGAACCACTTCCCATAATTTTAAGATCACTGACATAAGAACGTGGGCTTGTTTTGGGCAGTGGAGACGAAGGCCGTCCAGAAGGAGCTCCACAAAGTCGTTTGACAAGGAATATCCTGGGTATGGAACCTGGCCTAATGTGAACATTTCCCACAAAGTCACCCCAAATGACCAGACATCGCTTTTCAGTGAAAAATTGTAGTCACGCAAAGCCTCCACTGACATGTGTCGCCATGGTAGTGGTTCCTGGCAGTAACAATGTCATGCAAGTTTGAGGTACGAAATCAAGTAGAAATTGATTATTAATGATACCTGGCTTTTCTTTACGTAATTAGCATATTCGTAAAGACGACGACTGAGTCCAAAGTCTGTGAGTTTCACTTCTCCCCTTGAAAATACGAGAATGTTTCTCGCAGCGATATCTGCATGAATGACCTTAAATCCACAGGTAATTCATGATGAGTCTGGTTGCAGTAGTAGGCACATAAGATTGTACCTTTTTATCTGCTAAATGTGTCATTGCGCTTGTAATTTGGATTGACCAATGTAGGAGATGCTTGCCTGTCAGCTGGCTGTGGTCAATTTCCGTCTGTGGTTCAAGTGAATCCATGTTAAACCTAGAAAAATCATAAAAATATAAACATACATGTCGATGTCACATAAGTAACAAATTTAGCATTTTACCTAAAACCCTCCCGATTACTTCGAAGAAATTGTAGAAGATTACCCAAAGGACAGAGTTCCAAGAAAATGTACAATTTACCTGAAAACACCCATCAAAGCTCAACTAGGTGTATTTAGATTTTGCTACAAATGCTTTTAGATAGGAATAACCTGAAGTCAGCTTCGTGGTATCAACTCCACGAAGGTTGACAATGTGTTCGTGTCTTCCAAGATAGGTGAGTATTTTCAGTTCCAGGAGCAGGGATTTCAAGTAAATTTTGTCGGCTCCAGGAAGCGTTGTCTTTACGGCCACGAACTCGTCACCCAGACGACCTTTTGTGACAAGTCCAAATACACCAGATCCTAAAATTTGGTCTTCATCTGCGAAGGAACTTAAGTAATATAAATAACTTAGCTTTGATGTTAACACGACAAGCTTTACATATTTCGAAGGAGTGTTTGGTGACTTCCAGATTTTTTTCGTAAGGAAGGACGTCTACAATCTCAAAGATTTGCTCTCCATTTTCCAGGGATCCAATTTGAGGGGAAGGTGAACCGTCAAAGAAATGTTTGAGTTCATTTTGAGTCAGAACCATGTGGATTTTTCTTTTCTACATTGAAACCTAAATTTGTTAATTGTATGAGATAAATGAATGAGTTTTATTTACGTGGTAAATAAGGACGCCAAGGGAAACTATCACAACGAGCAGAAGGATACCTAGAATGGAAACTGAAAGGTTGAGGGAATTGAAAGCCGATTCTTCTGGTTCCGTTGGGGAAGAGTAGGTGGAAGTAACATTGGAGGGTAAAAATTGGAGTGGAGTTTTTAATGGGATTCTGGGAGCGCAGTTCGTAGTAATAGCTTTGCAGACATTCGTTGGATATTCCTCTTCGAATGGCTGGAAAGAAGAATCACTGTCGCAAATTGTGCCTTCACAGCAATCCTCGTTCGCGCTGCATTTGGCACACAGTGGAATGCAGATTCCTGGTTCCGTGCCTCCCTCTAACTCTTCCACCTTCTCTACAAATGCATTCAATAAATATGAAGTCCTGTCTCGTCTTTTCCACCAACCGTAGTGAAACTTGGCATCTGCAAAGTTCACTTCCTTGTCTTTGTAATCTTCATTCGGTTCGTCGAATGCAGAAGACATGATTATTTGCGGGTACTCATTCTGCACGACTTTTTCGACAATTCTGCACCAGAATCTGCGGAAATCTAAAACAGAGCCCACTACTCCTTCGGGCGACATGCCAAAAGTAGGATACCTCACTCTGCATAAAATCTCCGCCGTGATGTTCAAAGTTGATGCGGTTTTTCGCACATTTTCGCAATTTTGAATCACATCATCTGCAGAATCTTCTGGTGTTTGCTTCTTCGCAGGAAGTACGAAGCAACACAAAAAGTTTAGTCGTTGTAGATATTTCAAAGCAGATCTTGTTCGAAACACTATCTTGCAGTCAAGAACACCATGTCCTACTGGGAAAGTTGAGTTTTCTTTAGACCCGAAGACAAACTCCAAAGATTCTAACAGTTCATCATAACGGATATTTTGGAGTCCTATATACATTCCTGCCAGGGGACGGGCGTGGCCCGAATTAATTTCCATTATGGTTTTTAGGATTTCTTGGTACACGTTGATCGTATCGTGTAAATCTAACTTAATGTTTTCAATAAAAGGACTGAAGAAGAGTTGGTAACTATTGTTTGTGAACCTCGAGTGCGTAGATATCCCGTTGGCAATAGTCTTTAGATTTGCTAGGGAATAAACGAAATAAGTCTCGTTTTCTTCTCACCAACTAATGTTTCTATTACTAACCATTGTTTAAACCAACGAAAGAATGACCATGTTTGAATCTTGTTGATGTTAACGCAACGTGATTGGTAACATCTTCTTTATTTGTAGCCCACTGGTTTTCGTATCTGTTGAAGAAGGAGAAATCTGCATCCAATACTCGCGGATGTTCTCGCAGACAGTTCATATCTTCAACCTGGGAGTTAGTGCTGGATTAGATTATACCCGTTTTTTGAAGTTTTAGTTCTCACCTGATGTGTTGGTAGTAACAAGTGTGCCAAAAGAAGTATTAATAGTATCATCGTCGTAAAAGCCAACCCAAGCACAATAAGGGTGTTATCAATTCGCAAAACAAACGATTGTCTGATATTTTATTCTTGCACAAGGAAAGCCCAAGAAAGTGTATGGCTTTCCACTGAAATATGTCGCCCTTCCAGACTTGACACACAGGAAAAATGTGTCTTTGTGGTTTCATGAAAGGAATATAATTAGATTTTATGGTTTTCGCTCTACCAAATTAAAAAAAACTTTGCGACTATCCACAAGCATGAATGTATCTGTCTTATTGCTAGCTTAATACTAGTATCATATAAACCGGCAAAGCCTCAATTAAACCTGAAGGATAAAGTAGGGTTACATTCTTCTTATATAAAATACATTACTCCAATTTGAGTTTAAAGGCCTGGAAATTAAAGTGGGTGGGCAATTGGGCTTATGGGAGTGCTTATACCGTCCGTCCGGACCTCTGTATGTCGAGATATAACCCCAATATCTCAAACAATACTGCAAGTAATGCATCGAAATTGTGCATGCTCATTCGATAAGCAACTGCGTTGTGACCGCCAAAGCTTAACAGTACTTACAAAACAAGACGATTACATTTCTTTAACGTGCATCACATCGTACATAAATAGCAGCGTGAAGTTTGTTCGGGGCATTTCTACCCTTTTAAAACCAATGTCATACGAAGGTCATATTTTGAAATATTGTAAGAAACAGAGGGATGCTGGGATGGATGTCAATTAAAGGTGGAGGATTCTACCTTAACTAAAAACCCGTACACGGTACGAGGTGATTAAGTATTCGAGAACTTTACAGAATATATAATAACTCGAGCAATTAACCGGCCTGCTTACTTGAACACCCACAGTATGATGAAGATTTCAGTTTTTGTTAAGAATGAATATTACAAAGGTTGTTAGCCCCTTCTCAACGGCCTTTAGCCCCATATAAATTCAATTTCTATGCATCAAGATTGCCGAGATGGAGAGGAACCTTCATATTATTACTCATGCGTGAAGGAAGAAATTCGATTCTTACATAAAATGGAATAAGAATATGTAAATTGAGTAAAAATCACCAGGATGCAATTGCGCCATTATTAAAATTTTGCGTATTTTTATGCGGAAATTTTATTTTATTTGCAATTTTGCAAGTTCGATTTTATGCATGGGAATTATTAATCATGACACACAAGTACCGTATAGGAATAAATATGACGTAATTTGCTATAAACTAAAAAGGGAACGTAAGGGAGCAGTTACAAAAGCTTTACTTATTCCAAAAAGTGAAGATTTAGGTGAGTATATTAAGTTTTAGGACGACTTATTTATGTTGGAAAATAAAGAAATTGGTTGCTGATTTTTTAGTAATTTTATGGGAAATTACCTAACCTGGGTTGAACACAGTCAGAATTGCGTATAGAAGAAAATTTGGTTGGTATGTTTTAGAAATTGGTTGGATACAATTAATAACACCCACAAAAACGACGCTTTGTCAAGCTTTGATGTGCTGTTCCCATTTACTTGTCTCCAAAATATTATTTGAAGTATCAAAAGCAATGCCTATTTACCGGGCGTCAAGACTAGTGTATGAAACTATCGCCAATTTTTTACTTTGCAATAACTCTATTTTGGGTGATAATAATAATTTTACATTGATCAAATTCTCTCTAAGGAAGCGAGTGGGATAGTTAATTGGGCATGCTCGATTAAATAAGAATATACAGGGTGTCCCATATATCTCGCAACTACAGGTACTGAGCCTTTCCAGAATATTGGGCTCTTGTAAATGGTTGCTAAAGCCAACCGTTTTTACATGATTATTCTGAACTCTCGGTACCTTCGTTGAGCGAATTTTGGGACACCCTGTACTATTCAAGCTTTTTGATGCCTTCATTTACTGAGTCTGTTTTTATGCTTAACCCTGTGTCTTGTTTGTGCTAATGGAATGGTAAAATATATTCCGAGTAAATTTGGTTACGTTAAAGATCATCTTCCCATAAAAGTTGTATCGTTCAGCGGCTTTGCTAAAAAAATCCTGATTCTGCGACTTCCCACATTAACAAAAAAGAAATGGTAAGTGCTATAAAAAATACACTTAATTATCCAATTCGTGTAATATTCACGCGCTTTGAATGAATGATTCATAAAATGAACACAAAACATAAAGCCATACATGTTAGCTGGATTGCTAATACCATTCAGCGATCATTCGAGGTTAAATAGTTCAATAGGTTGTGAAGATTACTTTTCTGCAGAGTTAGGTTAGTCTTCCTTCGTCTATCGATTCTCACACACAAACTAAGTTAAATGATTGTGAGTTAAGTAAATAGATTTGGGTGCATTAATGAATCAGCATCGTCATAAGGAACAAGTATATTTTTCTAACACGACAAAATGAAGGGGACTCTCATGGTCTCTCTACTCCTCATTTTCGCCCTTGCAAGTGGAGTTGCATTACAAATGGTAATTTCCCTATTGAGATTTTACATTAGAATTGATTTATGAATTTTCTTATGGGTCAGGAAACGGAAGTGGGAATGACAGAGTTTATCGAAGAACACCACAAACAGACAAGAAAGCAAGTGAAGGCAGAGGTGAGGAAATGATATTTTTGATTTAGGTAACAATTGCTCGAGCTTCATGTTAACTGTTGTTTTATGTTTAGCTGGAATTATTTTTCTCCACTTTTTCGGAATCACTCGATCAAAAGTTGAATGTGTTACGTTCAGATATGCAGAAGTCACACGAGTCGCTCAGCGAGAAGCAGAAAGCTGTCGAATTAAAGGTGGAGAGGTCGTTTGGTTACCTGTCCCAGTTACTCAATAAGAAATTGGAGGAGAGCGAGAAGACAGTACATTCTGCATATGACAGTAACTTAACACCGAGTATAAATTCAAGTGACTTTGGTAGGACCCAAGACGCAGCAGCAAACCCTCTAACTCCAAACATCATCAATTATCAACCCACTTCGGAGATAAATTTATTTATGTTTTGTGTCTCTCAGCTGTTTGGTTGGCTTGAATCTCAATAAACTTTAAAAAAAATTCACTTTATTCCCATTCAGGTGCTTCAGAGCCACGTAGAAGTGGAAGACTTGAGTGGTGAGGCCTCTGGGATGATTGAATTTGACGGAGGAACCAATCCTAATCTCCGATACAAGATTTGGGTATTCGCCGCAGACACAAAGGGGATTTATGGGCCAGGAATGTTTGAGATGGAGGAGAACAACTTGGGAAATAATGCAGATCTCACTCTCTGGGATGGAGATGGAGTTAAGCACGTGTGGAATATGTAAGTGTGGAAGAGCAGGTGGATAGTGAAGCTATGAGACTCTCTGAAATAAATTTAACGTGTCAGTTCGCAAATTGACTGGAGGGGAGAAAGGAGTGCACGTGGGCCCTTAATTCTGGTTACTTTGCGAGTGAATTCTTGGGAAGCACACATTCCCACCTTCAAGCTCAGGTTCAACGCCACCTGGGGATCGATTGACTACGAGTTTTCAAGAGAAGTGATGACAAAAGAGGGATTTCAGAGCGTCTCATTTCCTAATGGGAAATCCCGAAACGATCAACCTTTCAGTTACTTCAATGCCGTCATTGCTCCTAGGAGCGGCAGGCACTTCCGACTCAATCTGAAGTACTTGAACATCCCTGAAGATCCGTCCGACTGTAGCAGTAACTTTTACGTAAGGATTTTGGAGGACACTCAATTTGGAATTAATTACAAACGAATGGATTCTTCTGTTATTAGGTTAGGACAAAATTATTTGGCTCCATTTGGTGGCATATCAAGTAAGTTTATTTTTTCAGCGAATGCAGGAGGAATGGGAACGTTTCTGAGATCATCGGGAAATCATCTGTTGGGAGGCGAATTTCATGTTGAAATCGTGCCAATCTGATTCACTCCTATTCATGTCAGTCGTGTCTTTTTTAATCTGTTGGAATAACTCCATGGTGTTTAATGGTTGTCATGTCTTCGTGTTAAGTAAAAAATCCATTCAAGTAAGAATCCAGCAACAAAGCAGTGCAACCCGTGTTTATGAAAAACTGGAATCGAAATTGTGATTAAAATGTAATATTAAAGGTCATTGTGTAAATTGTGGGAATTCGGGTCAGTGGGGGTATTTCTACTTCGATTGCCACCTCTGCAGGTACAATTTCTTACTAGTTTCTCATTTTCCCCGGCCACACCCCCTGAGAGGCCGGTAGGGGTGGTCAATTGTATTCGAATTTAATTGTGTCGTTTGTAGGAATAATTTCCCACTGGTTTCTCTGCCTCAGGCACACCCCCTGAGAGGTCAGTGGGGGGCGGTCAAATGTCAATCAAGACTTGTGCCCCAGCCTCCAACCTCAACCACGTGTGTGTGTATTGTGTGGTAAGGCTGTGTGTGTGTGGTGGAATAGCAATACTTAGCCGAGTTGAGAGGTTGACGCATTGCAATTCGCGTGGAGTAGGCAGCAGGCATTTGGAGTAGAGTGAGTGAGCCTGCTCGGATGGGGGCGGTCGACGGTGGTTGTGACGGACGGACAGGACAGGACAGACCAGAGAATCCCATAAAGGAGTTGCACTCCGTAATAAGTGGAGAGAGAGTATAAAATAGGAATTTCAATGATTTCTACATCGTCGTTTACACGCAGAGGTATGCCGAGGTGAGTTTATATAAATTCTCGGTCTGACCGACGAGGATTGTTTATCGTGTTGTGTGAGTAATCACAAGTTTGAATCAAAGAGCGATGAAACAGGTTGGACGGAGGAGAATTGGATGCCCAAATATTAGTTTGATATGAAGTAACTAACTATTAGGATGTAAAGTATGCCGGTTTGATAGTGATGAGGAAGACTAGAACAGGTAGGGCGGCGGTTAGATGCAAAGGTAAAAGTCGGCATCTAAGAAAGAGCGATGAGGTGGCGGCTGTGAGGTCGATTTAAGGTTTTGTTGTGTGAAGATATCTAGTGTAAGCATCACCAACCATCAGCATCCTTTTTAATCCCATCGAAAATGAAGTCATTTTCGCCAACCACAGGAAAATTTGAGTTGGCCAGCAGATACCACAAAAATTTAAAACATATTCCCTCAAGGCACCCATTGTTCTCTTCAAGATTTTTTACGCCACTCTTATCGTCTTTTTCATCCTTCAACCACCACCAATACATCCTCCTCAGTACTCTTCATCTGTAACAACGCCATCAACCCAACTCTTCTAATTGCTCTCTCTCCACTCCGACCAACTCCTTGTCTCTCATAAACTTAATTTGATTTCCCTCACATACGAAGAACTGACGATTTCAGGTGAGATGTAATATTGTTTTTCATACTACTTCTCTTTCGTGGTTGCTAAAGTCGTAATGAGAGAGTTTACAATGATCTGCATAAAACTAAAAGGCCTCCAGATTTGCTGGTGTTTATTGGTTTTTTTGTTGTAACGTATTTTCACAAAGCTTTTTCAACTAAGGGCTAAATGTCACAGGATCTTTATTTGTTAAAAGTTGATTTAACAAAATCAAAATGCATCAAATCCGAAAAATTACAACTCAGCCACAGAAAATACTAAGGTTTATCGGAGCTTAACAATTTTAGTACAGATGAGTGAACCTCACACCTTGACCCGTCCTTACAAGTTCACTGCCAGCATTGAACATGTAATTATCTTACGTGCATGTTTCTATGACTTATAGAAAAAATTTAACTTGCCTAAAACCGGGGACCATTTGAAGTCAACGTTTAAAAATTTCTTCAAAATTTATTTTTCGACACAAACTCAGGGACCTGCTTCTTGCCCTACCCAAAACGTCAAGAAATTTAAATTCGGGATAATCACTAAAAAACATCCACATACTGGTTGTGAACCAGGGTTTCTTATTTTATCATTTCCTCTTTATTAAAAATTTCGAATAAATTAAAGTAAATGTGAATTTATATTAAAATCCATGCATGAGAATTGAATGAGTGTGCGAAGTGAGGTGAAGGTGAAGGGGGACTTGACTGTTGAGTTCGTTCGCCACTTCTCACCCTCACCACCACCACCACTGCCGAGGGTAATTTTCCACTGGCACCGGAAGATTAAAATCCGGTCTGATCGCTGCGG
>JAQGAC010000929.1:0-17356 GCA_034696585.1 Isotomurus maculatus
CCTAATAACGCTGTGATCTGATTATCAAAAAAGTTTAGGTACAAATTGTTCACAGCTGTTTTAGGGCCAAACTTCTTAGTCAGTCCCTGTATCTGAACTCCAGCGTGAGCGTTTGGTTCTTTTTCGAAGTACTGAGGTTTCTTCTGTATCGCACTCACTGAAGTGACAGCGCTAACTTCTTCTCCCCTTGGAGTTCCACACCAATACCATTTCTGCGCATCATCATTTAAAAACACGATTTAAGTACACAGTTCTAGTATAGGTATATAAGTCCTTTGGCATAAGTGATGACTCACAGTAAACGGGAAGTACCACGGCATTGGAAGTCCATATTCTCCTGGCCACACCCCCTCAATATAAATGGCCAAACCCAAGTACAAGAAACCATCAAAGAACATCATAATCATGATGTCCAAGAGGGTCAAGTTGTCATCCGGACTAGCAGGAGAGCCGAGATTGCTCCATTGGATTCCAGCTCCAGTTCCCTCAAACATCGACATAATCTGACACCCAAATGACAAGGCAGTGTTACTCAGCAAACACGACATGAGTTTTGATCCTTTGCTCAAAGTGTCATAACGAGGTTGCAAAAATTGGTACGGGAAGTAGGATAAGAAGAAAATGACACCAGCCGCAGTGGCAGCAGAGTTAGCTGCAAACACGCAAAGAGTAGACAATTCATTTTAAGTACATTTGACATGACTTATTAATTTATCAATTCACTCAGATTGCTGATTGAACTTTAATTAAAGGCCAGTATACCTGTAGAAAATAAAGTCGACACGAAGAAGCTTAATGTGACCAAACTGAATGCGTAAACCAAGAAGAACACGTACAACAAAGATCCGTCTGCGTAAGTGAGTACAGCGAGGCCTTCCTTGCTCGAGTACCAATGTATTTTCAACATCGCTGTCATAATTGCCATTGAAATAATAATGAACAGGTACGACTTGACGAACCACGCACTCCAATGCAGCCAGTTCGGAAGACCCATCATTTTCATCGATTCCTGGAAATGTAATTAATGATTTAACGTACAATTTACGTATCACTGCTGGGAAACTGTTGGAAAAGTTTTTCTTCATACCTTCAGTCGCTTTTCCTTTTCTTGAGCAACAGACTTGGTGATATTAATGACAGAATAGATGAAAGAGAAAACGATGATTAAGGGCAGGAATCCTTGAAGGGCCACGAGAAATACGTCGTCGATGTATGGTGGATACGGGAATCGATTCAAGTCGATGTCAATATCAACATTGACTCCTTTCGTTTGTCGAATCGCTGCATCAATTGCTTGTTGAAAGTAGAGGAATCCTTCAGCCCAGTAGTCTAAGGAATTGGATTGCAAGCAAAGTCAAGCTGAGGATTTAAAGGATCATGCAAATTATAATTTTGGAAATTATTTTACAAGGCTGTCCTCCTGTGTTAAGCCTCGCTAGTTGTTCTTGGTCATTTTCGTCTTTTTCGGGTTTATCTCGAGGGCCTAATAACTGGAATATTGGGTACAGCAAGTCTGTCATCCATCTGAATTAAAACAAAATCGGGACCTTAATCGGTAATCGGTTTGTATTTCGAAGACAACTATGCAACTCCTACTCACCTTGGACTTATCCCACCAGCCCCAATTTCATCCCCACTGGTGTGCTGTGTGGATGGAAATCGAATGTGGTACTGAATATTCGTGTTGCTATCGTCTGGATTTTTGAAGATAACCGATCCAAGAACAGGATTCTTGTTGGTATAATTCAAAGGCAGATTTGTACAGGCTCCACCAAAAGTCTTGTACTGCTCCAGTAACGCATCTTCTGACTCGAAGCCTCTGACTAAACGTCAAGTAAATCTCGTTGAAAGTTAAAGTTATAAGCATTGTGAAAGTAAAATTGCTGAAAAATCTTATCCACAGGATTCATACTCGTATAGTTGGCATCCGGAAAGAAATATCTCATCTCTGCACTTGTCATTACTTCGTTTGGCCATGTTGTATTCGGAGCGTAGAAGATGAAACACCTGTAGATTGAAAAGTTAGTAAAAAATTATTCCTTACAAATGAATGCTACTCTACAGCGTACCCTTTTGGGGCACTAGTTCCGATCGGGTCAGCAACATCAAAAGGTGGAAAGTATGTTGGCTGCGTGATTTTTTCCGAACTGACTAT
Source organism: Isotomurus maculatus (assembly GCA_034696585.1). Lineage (NCBI taxonomy): Eukaryota > Metazoa > Arthropoda > Collembola > Entomobryomorpha > Isotomidae > Isotomurus > Isotomurus maculatus. The sequence goes on from JAQGAC010000929.1 coordinate 2,156, forward strand.
GTCTCTGACTCCTACGAGAACTGCCGTGAAAAGAAGTGGAACCAAAATTTCCACAACCGTTTGTACTTTGTGTCTTTGTTGTAGAATCCAATTCTTCCACAGAAGAAGTCCGAACTTCTTAGTGCCGGAAGTCATCTTGGGCTACGTATTTCTGGAGTTTCTGGGACTCCTAAATAAACGAGTAGCGATTTGTGAAACCTCTCCCTTTAATGTACTCCACACCTGCACTATGAATTATTCATGTTGACCAAGGCAGTGACATGACGTGAGACACTGTAGTTAGATACTCAACTCACTCTCATTACAACATCCTCCTATCTGGAATGCAACGATAAGCTCGATTGTTCACCAGGCCAGCAGGTGATGTTGGTCGGTTATCGAAGGAAGATGATTAATGAAATAGCTGGATTCATGTGAAAGGAATGGGTAATCTGAGTGAGACAAGTGAAAAGAATATCAGAGTATGAATCGGTAACAAGCAATGTGCCACTGCCGCAAATTGAGTGGGTGTCCAAGGTTAGGTAAGCGTGTGATACGAATCACCCAAGCTGACTGATCGATAGTGTATGTTGAATGTTCCAAAGCTTTATCAGTTTGGTCTCTCCGTGTCTCACATACAAAAGCAAGGTGTAAGGAATGAAGGACATTTAATCTTGTGTAACACTGGCATTGTAATTCTGTCCTAATATGAAACACTAACAGCCAACAGTACACATAACATACAACATACATTAATTTGTCATTAGAGATTGCAAATAAATGATTTGCAGTCTTTACGTCCGTCTGCCTAGTTTACTACATTGTAATCAAACCGCCTGACCCGTGAAACTTAGAAGCGTTATCGGCTTTTGTGCATGCGAATATGTAAGCTTGACTGCTGAGCAATCAATGACTGTGCCGTTATATTATAACTTGTAATCACTTTCAACAGCTAGAATTGCAAGATTACATTCATGCGTGACGTAAGGTTTTTTGTGGTGAACAAATACAGTTTGTTTGCTCGCAAATGAGTTTTCAAGATAAAGGCTAATAATAATTGTATTAAAATGTTCGTGTTCTCTTAATGCTTCAGTCTCTGGACAAAAAAAGTTTTTGGTTGATGAGCGAATTTGAGTCATACGAGTCTTTCTCTGAAAACCTTTTATTTAAAATGTACCATCGTCATAATAATGAGCCCCTGACGAAAGAGAGGCAATAACATAAAAGATTAATACATTATATATATAATATTAATTTTAGAAAGGAAAAGAATTGTGGTAGTAGTAATGGTAGGCTGTGAGAGCGAAGTCAGTTGGATGAAAATTTGTATTTGTGTGTTGGTGGGTGGATGTCGAAGAAGGCATTATTTGTTGTGAATATTTTAGAGTATTCTGCATGTTCGTTTTTTAGGCTTTGGAACAGGACATAGCACAGCTCGGATTGCTTCGTCGAACACAGTTTTTAGTCCTTTCTGAGTTAATGCTGAACATTCCAAATATTTCACTGCCATTATCTCCTTAGCCATTGATAGACCCTGCAAAAGACAAAAGTGATTAAAGGTAATTCTATTCCGAATCGACAATCGTACTAATCTTCATTATTACGAAATCTGCGTACCTGCGGATAAACGATTGGTGCAAGCTTCTTTTCTTTCAGCTTCTCGACAGTAGCTTTATCGTCCCTCAAATCCAACTTAGTCCCAACTAGGATTATGGGTGTGTTAGGACAATGGTGGCGTACTTCAGGATACCACTGCAGCAAAATAAATAAATAAACATTATTCAGACTGTAAACATCTGCAGATTCTGCAATTTCAAAATTCAAATCCAAGCTTCACAAACCTTTGCCCTGACGTTTTCGAAGGAGGCCGGATTTACCAACGAGAAGCAAATAAGGAAGACATCGGTTTGTGGGTAAGAGAGAGGCCGTAATCGATCGTAATCCTCCTGACCTGCAAAATCATACAATTTATTACCACCACTTTATTCCAAAATCCACCACTCCCACTACACCCCCCCTCAAACTCATTACGAACCTGCTGTATCCCAAAGTCCTAAATTGATTGGCTTTCCATCCACCATAACATTGGCAGAGTAATTGTCAAAGACTGTTGGAATGTATTCCTAAACAACAACAAAAACAGTTATTCCACCTGTTCCATCCCCACCTGTCGTCCAATACATCATTACAACAAAAACTGTGTAAAAATTAAAACTCTTACCCCTGGAAAAGCGTTGGTCGTATAACTAATCAACAGACACGTTTTACCCACCGCTCTGCAAACAAAGAAAAGACACTTTTGACATTTGTTCCCAATTGTTGACTATAACAGGACTCCACCAGAGCTCAACTGCCGCATAAACAATGATGTAAATATCGGGAAAAGATGAAGGAAAACTCGGAGACAGACTTACCCATCACCAACGACCACACACTTAATGGCTTGCATTTTGAAACGCTTTAATTGCTATTTTGAAAGGAACACATCCAACGGACTCCTCTCTCTGCTATTAATTCTTTAATTAAATGCAGAGGGGAGTGAGTTAACTAAAGTGTAAGGAGGAGACCAAGCCCATCCATTCAAATTTCGCGGCTCCCCCCACTCGCGCCGCTCGATGCTTCTCACTTTCCCCACCGAACAAAGACAAAGTGTGCTGCAAGGCTGCAACCAGGATGAACATTTTCAGGAAAACTATCGAAAATTGGGTTTATTCGAGACACAAAATAAAATTGTTTATTAAAAAAAATAGGGGTTCATTATTTCGAACCTTGTGCATCGATTTCAGCCGCAATGGCTTTGCCGATATCGTACAGGTCATACATTATGAATTCATTAATATCCACACGGTTGTCGAGATTGATATCTTTCTCGTAGAATTCAGCTGACACTTCTTTCCAAATTTCGTAGACGTTCTTATCGCTAGATTCGCTGACTAGTTTGTACTGAGCCATTTCATAGCGTGATATATAATCGTCCTGGTTGAGATCGTACATGTCAAATGTGACAGCAATTGCGTTTTCAGGTTGGGCAAATGCCACTGCCAACTTTTCTGTTACTTCGTCAGCTTTCAGGATGTAGTCTTTGTTAACATCGAAAATCGAAATTAGTTTGATGAGTGCTACACGAGCTGATCCAGATGAGTACTGGAGGTAATCTCTGATGATGGTGATGAAGGGAAATCCTTCTTTTACCTTGTCTAGCAGAGATCCTTCAACAACCTTTACTGCCAGCTCATCCCCTGTGGCGTATAAATAAGCCCATTAATGTGTAACTGATTAATAGAATACTATTCTTAAATTAATTACTTTGTTTTCCAATAACATTCCCTGGGTCTGTTTCATCGCCATCTCCCTCTTGATCATCATAGACCTCTCCAACTACAGATGACAGAGCATTTCTCCAAATTAAAGTTTGCGAATTAGATGCAAATGCAGGGTCAGATGAGCAGATACTTACGCGTTGGACCGATTAATACACACGATGAAAGTGTCAGTAGAATAAATGACTTGAAGTGTTTCATGATTTGATCGACAAAACTCTTCGAAATCCTGAACAGACTTTTAAGAAACAGCTGAAAATTACAAGCTGAGACAGAAGAGACGTGGATTTCTTAGTCGCATTCACACTTAAGCAAAATTCCCTTCACATTATTCCCATACACTCAGCAACTATAAACATAACATAAAAATAAATTGTATCATCACTTCCGCATGAGATTCTAGGAAAACATCCATTTTGAACTTTCGTATTCTTTTGCAATTCGCCACTTCGAAGTTATTAAGACTTCAAGTAATAAGACAATCAAAAATAAAAGTTGTAAGCATTCTCCGTGAAAAGACCGTTATCAATCGATCGCAATGAAAATGAAGCTTGCATTGGACTGGAGAAATTTGGTTCCTGTAATCTTTGCACTAATTTCCGCAATTGCCGCAGGTAAAATCAGAGCACTGAAGCTTTTTTTGCATAAATTTTGTTTGATTTAATAATAACATAAAATTTATTGGTTCACAACAAATAGCAAATCGAAATCCTCCTACATTCCAGGAGGTCCTTCAGGTAATAATATCTTTAACAGGCTTTTATCCATCCACTGACTCCCTTATTATTATCCTGTATGTTATAATATGTTCACCTAAATGAATCAGAAATACGCTGACAACACCAAAAGAATCGGAAAAGAAGTGGCCCGACTTGAAGCAAGCTTCAAAAATGATTCCAAAGCATGTAACGACGTCGAAAAATCTTGTCCAGAAAAGGAGATACCTTTGGAATATAACGTATGCTACATGAGTTGTGCGACACGTGATCACATCGCAGACCGTCATCTCCTAAGCATGGCTCGTCATCTCACAGGAACTGTTGTGAGTTTGTGTGGAAGTATTCTTACAATAATGGACGATATCTTTCAAAAAGATGTGAAGACAAACAAAGTCAGTTTTAAATTCCAATCGTACAAGGACTTCCAGTACCTCTTGGGTATCAGCGCTAGCAATTATGTCGACATGGTTAAAGTCGTAGCAAACGGTCTTAGTTTACCAATTATAGAGAATATCAACACTCCTTACAAACCACTAAGAGTCTCCTTGTCCTATCTGAGGCAGGCAATGGTTAAATTGACTAACAATTTTGCGATTCCGAAGGTCATAGATGTCAATCCCAACTGCACGATAACTAGGTTTGACCGTGCGTTGGACTTGTATGCACAAGGTTTGAAGTTCGATACAGCTATGGAAAGTACTTTGCTTCCAGGGTACTTTTTGATTACTACCGTCAGTAGGTATATAAATGCCAAGGCGTCCTTCAGACAGACTGTACTTATGGAAATCGCTCGCCTGTTTACTGGAAGTGTGGCTGGTTTTGGGTGCAGCACAGCAGGCATGAACATCAGTAGCAAATTCGGTCTCAAGTCTACATCAAAAATTGATCCACCGCCTGCGGAGCCGGAAACGCACATTCACGACGGAAAAGGACTTTGTGACGAGTTAGGAAAGGAATACTTCTTGGGATTCCCAGTTCCTCCAATCGTAGGCAATGGCATTGATTACACTGCCATTAAAGGTCCAAAATGTTAATGGAGTAATGTTAATATAATGTTAGGTTGCATTACGAGATTTCAGGAACATTGGGTTCAAAAATTGTGCACATTTATTCTATTATTCTCCTATTCTCCTAACCCTAACTAAAGCTGAATTCATTAAAGCTTACTTGATATAAAATGAATCTAGAATCTTAAAGTTAGTCTGGAATCTCTGATATGAATAAAAAAGGTTGACATTATCGGTACACTGGCAATATACAATATACTGAATATACAGTTTTTGATGTCCAAACTGAAACTGTGTGAAACTCTTCTTTTGATCACATTCGCTTGTTTTATAAATTACAATTGACTATCACAATAACTTCCGCATATATTTCTGAGAAAGAACACCGAAGCCACGTAAGCATGTGCATTGTTATCAGGCTGTGTTTAGCATATTCATGAATAAATCGAATTCCACGCTGGTACATTCACACTAAAATCGCCCCTGACACCTGAGTGTGTCGACAAGGCTTGCCAGTTGCGTTTGGTGGAAAGAAGTAGGAGAACCATGAATTCATTAATATTTGCTATTCTATCAACTATCATTGCAGGTATCAGAAATTTAAGAGCTAACATCTACCAGACAGATGACATGTAGTGCGCAGATGATGGATATTTTATCTTTACACAGCAGTTCAGGGAGAAATAGAAGACCTTGTCCTCGGAGGAAACTATGGATCTTCAAAGGACAACATTCCTGATCTGCGGTCCATGCGACGCGAGGATAAACATGCTTTGCTATTTTTACAACCGGGCTCATTATTAGGACAGGACACATTATTAGGACACGACACATTATTACAACAGAGCACATTATTGGGACAGGACACATTGTTAGGACAGGACACTGCGGATGTTCGTACGATGCTGTCAGGATACCTTCAGGTGACAATTTAATTAACATATTGGAAAAATCTCCCAAACTATATAATTCGTTATTTTTCTGTGTCTATTTGACCACTGCAACTCACTGAAAGTAGATCTACTCAGCAAATTACAAAGAACTAATGAAGAGAGCAGAAGTTGAAAGACTGCATCTTAGTAAAGTACAAATGGATGAAGTATGCATGCGATCATTGAATAACTGCAACCGAACAACCACTGACAAGAGGAAATGTTATCTCCATTGCGTTTTAACACAATCGGATGATGATCACCTTCAAAGTATGCAGCAACTCGTTGAACAAGCAGTCGACGATTTGTGCAAACCTTTGAAGACAGCTTTCGAAAGAATCTTCAACTCAGAAGAAGGACGTGCTTCTTTCCGGAGTTACAAAAACTTCCGAGCTCTCTTAGGCATCACTGAACAGACCTTAAAAACGATAGTTGCTCAGTTCACAAATTCCATAACTGGAGCGATCATTCAACACACCAATACTCCTTTCCTCCCTTTGAAGATAATGATTTCAGATTTGCATAAGTATCTTAGGACAGGGGGCCATGATGAGAATTATGATGTACAGAACAACCCAGCTTGTATGGGACTGCTACCGTTCCAAACGTATGAAATTTTTGGGGCCGCGGTAAGAAGGGACACTTCTTTCGAGGACCTTTTGCTTCCTGGCCACCTTTTCCTCAGCTCAGTGAGCAAATACATAAGCTCCAAGGCTTCCCCTAGGATCACTGCCCTTATGGAAATCAATCGACTACTGTCAGGAAGTGTTTCTGGGTTTGGATGTTCAAAGAAAGGTGGTGAGATAGCGATTTCTACTGGCACCCATGATGGCGAAGGTTTGTGTGATGAGCTGGGGAAAGCGCCCACTTTGGGATTTCCACTTCCTCCACAAGTAAATGGAAATGACGCAACGAGTTTCTTCAGCATCTCTTATCCTGTTTGCACTAACATAGTCACAATTGGTGAGGAGCCTGTGGTTAATGAACCCAAAGGATCTGGTTCGAATTCTAAGGCTGGAAGTAAATCTAAGAATAAGAAAAAGAAAATCTCAAAGCAATAACTAAATATGATGTCTTCACATTTCACATTTCATGATGTATTTAATAAAGACAAATACGCGTTGTTATCTTTAAAACAATTGCAGAGCACTTATCAGACGTATTCATAGTAGCCATCATCCGACACACAGAAGTATCTCCATACAGTGCCATATCCTTAATTTCCCCCCACTTTATTGCCCTTGCCCTTGCAGCAGCGTTCCCGAATGATACTGTTATTAATGAGTTCATTATCAATCACCAATGCAGGTTCATCAAACCGTTTTTAGCCTATGCAGTTTTTGGTCACTCACTTATCGAGACCTCATCCTACGAGAACCTTATGCTTGCTAGGTATAGTCTGGTTTGCTCAGCACTGTAAGCAGGTACGAAAGCGCCCAGGCTTCCCTAAGGTTCACAGCCTGGCCTTAATGGAGGTGGAGGAAGGCCTCAATAAATTGAAGGGCCGGGAGATCACGATATCACGAAGCGCCTCGAAGGATCCTACTGACAGGAGTACCAATCCAGTCCTTTCCATGTGGGATGTGTGTGAGTTTGGATTCCCTGTCCCCAATCCTCCTTTTCGAAGTGACAATCTTCAGTATTCTAATAGACCTAATCTGAAAGTGCAAGTAGATCGAATGTGAAAAAAAACGCAAAGATAAAAAGCACTACTGCAATTCGGGTGGATTAAATCTTGGTTTAAAATAAAAGTCCTGTGAAAGCATATAAATGTTTCAAGTAGTAAATGAATGTATAAAAACTTATCATGCACAGACATTTATCATGCATTGATGTACAGTAATCACTCAACGCGTATTTGTACGCGTTTTAGTCCATCACTTCCGCATGGATTTCTTAGAAAGCAACACAGAGGACTGTGTATAGTTCAATAGTTCTTTCTTATTCATACCAAATTTCAATATTTAGCAAAGGGAACTTCCGAATTGTAGAAGTATTCACAATCCAGTACCGATCAAGCAATTCAAGTCCTCGCTACTGGTTCTTTTCAATAATCATTAATTTGATCATTCGATAGATGAATATGAATTACTACTGGAAGCCCCTGGTTGTTCTTATTGCATATTTTGCTGCAGGTATTTTTTTACTTTATGCATCGACATCGCAAGTGAAATCTCGGTTTTGAGTTAGTGTCTACTGAATATTCGTTCATGGTTTGATCCAGAAGTCGTAGGACAACTAGAGGACCTCGTGCTTGGAGGAAACTACGGATCATCTTTGAACAATATTCCTAACCTTCGGGCCCTACGGGGAGATAGTAACACTAATACTGATAATAACAGGAATCAAGACTTTCATAACACTGATAATAGGAATCAAGACTTGCACAACATTAATAACCGGAATCAGGACTTTCATAACACAAATAACAGGAATCAAGACTTTAAAGACAACAAATTTTCCCCAGGAGGTGAGAAAGGAATATCGGGCAAATCAAAGCTCACTGAAGTTCTTGAGGTTAGCCAACTACTAATCTAACTGTAGATGTTTTAACATAATTCCTGTTATTTTTGCCCCAAAGTAACCCGTTAATACTTTTATAATATCTGGACAGGCGTACGCTAAAAACTATGAAGCATTGATGATTCGAACTGCAAACTTGACAAACATTTTTGCTGTCACTCCTGATAATCGTCACTGCGAAATTACATGTAGGGGCTTGATAAGCTCCTATTGCTACCTGCAATGCCTCACCTTTAATACTACTCGTGAGTACGGCATGCCTGAGCCAAAAATGGAAGAGTTCAGAAAAATCATAGCAGGCACTGTTTACCTCTTCTGCAAATCTTTAAATACTTCGGCAGAGAGACTCTTCACCGATAACGCAGAACGTTCCAAGTTCAACAGTGTCAAGAGTTTCCGAGCAGCTTTAGGACTGACTGATCAGCAGTCAGTGACGAGAGTCCGTGGGATAATGGTTAGTGCGGTCTATGGAGCAATCTTACAATACACTGATACTCCTTTAAGTCCTATAAAGCATGTCATCCCCAACCTACACGAAGTCTTGGCTAAGCAATTTCCTGGAACTTCCTACGACCTGGAGCCCAATACTGTATGTACTAGAAGACACATGGTAATGAAAATGCCAAAAGTGTACGATGCATACTTCAAAGCTTTAAAAGTGGAACTATCTACACGGAATAGCTACTTTCCAGGTTTCGCAGTCGCTAACTCTGTGAGCAAGTATATTTCTACTAAGTCTTCATTCAGACTGACACTTGTCTTGGAGTTGTTTCGAATGCTTACTGGAAGAAGTACTGGGTTTGAATGTTTAACAACACCAGAACTACCACCAGAAGAGCCACAAGACGGTTTTTTTGGAACCCAACTGTGCGATGATCTGGGAAAGGCTCCGATTCTAGGATTCCCAATTCCCCCTAATATTCCGGAAGCCAATCCTGGGGGGTCATACATGTCTCTGTTGAACCCGCTGTGCTTATCAGAGCCAAGTGAGTCTACCGAGGCTACCGACCTTCCTCCTACGCCTGCTACTTCCAAGAAGAATAAAAAGAATAAGAAGCAATAGAAAAAGCAGGAGCTTGTTTTCCTTAATACAGAATTAAAACATTATTTAATGTATGGTAAGTGTCGTTCGGTCTCAGAATTTTTTTCTCATCAGCGTCATCATATGCATAGTAAACAGATCGCTCGGCCATAAAACTCATCCAACATCCATACCCATAAACCGTCCATAAAAACCGAAACCTCGGACTGATTGTCAGATTGCCTTGGCTTTTGGCCTTTGACATCGTCTCGCCAGGACCTGCAGCGTCAGCGTTGGAGGCAGCGGCAGCTCAGGCTGAATATGATTGTCACTGCCACTGGGGCGTAGTGAGACTGCAGAGGAGGAGGGAAGAAGTCGAATTAGCGAGCGGAAAACTCACCGACTTGAGTTGACGGAAACTTGGTTTTCAGAGTAATTCCGTCAATTCGACGTCGACGTCAGGTCAAGGGAACGTTAAACGGCAAAACAGAGTGATGGGGCGGTGGAGGAGGGACGCACAGGATGTCGTGGACGATCTCGTGAGTTTGCGAAATTCTGGAAACGAAGCTACAGGTTTCGGCGAGTTGACGTTGAGTGCGGAAGGACAGTCACTCTGCGCCAATAGTTCTCTTCTTCTTGCTGCGTCTCCCTTTTTGAGACGAAACTTAATTAAGGTATGCAATTATTAATATTGATTGTTTACATTAAAATAATTACAAGTTTAGATACGTAGGAGTCATAGATAGCATTGTTTGTTTTTTAGAAAGAATCTGGGAGCGGTTGGTGCGGGCCGAAGGCAGTGCTTGTTTTGATAGTGGGAGTGACTTTTACAGCGTTGGAAAATGTGGTTCGGTACTTGTATGGCGAGGAAGTGGCGATTGAGGATGAAGATGAGGCAAGCAGGTTTATTGACGCAGCGAAAACATTAGAAATCTCAGGAATTGTGGGCTTGATTGTAAGTAGAAACTACAGACTGAAAAGTATTTTCAAAGAGTCTTGAAATGATAGATGATGAAGATATAATTTTACGTTACTTACAGAATGAAAATGAAACCATTTTGGTAGAAGAACAAGAAAAAAAGAATTCGACCCTTATAAAAGATGATTGCGAAAGGACCACAGGACCCGATCCAGATGAAAATCTGTGTCTGGAAACAGAGAATGCGGTTCACGCTAAATCTAAGGCTGAGGTTATTAAATAACAATATTTCATTTATTGGATTTGTTGCTTACCCGTGATTTTAATTTACTATTTCTTTTTGTCTTGTTAGGAAGCAAATACGACTGGTACCACTGAGCAACGACTGTCCTTAAAGTACACATCTTCTGTGCTTGCGGAAAAGAAGTGGATTCGTCCAGTAACTCCTCCTAAGAAAAGTAACAATTAATAAGTTAGAATGATGATTAACAATTAATTATTGATTGGTGGTAAATTCGAGGCTCATTTGTAATCTTGATCATTAACAATTTCTGCTTTCTAGGTAGTTTGTTTGGATCAGGGAATAAAAAGTTTACTCGGCAAATGACCCTACCCTCTATGGCCAAGCGTAGAGCGATGAAAGATGAGGCTTTGGTTGATCTCACCCACTCGGAAGACTTTAATGGAGGAATGAGGAAGATGAAAAACTGTTCTGGTTCTATGCTTCCACCAGCTCCTCCACCCACGAAAAGAAAGAGTGAAGAGCTAGACGTAAGCAGTGGAAGTGGGAAGGACAACAGACCTGAAAACAACTTATCATTAAATTCAAGCTCAGAAGCAGATGATGATTTCAAAGCGAACTCACAATCAGATCTCTTTGACCCTGATGACACGATGTTTATTTCTCCTCACACAAGTCCTATGGTAATTCCTGGCGTCTCGAAAAGAAACAGGTGGGAACATAATGAAACTGTTTCCGATGAAGAGGTTAGTAAAGAAGAAAAATTAGACGTTGTGAATGAATTAGAGAAGTTAAGTCCTGTTATCGTGAGAAGGAAACCTCTATCTCCGTTAAACAAGAGTGAAACTGAACTTAGGCACTCGAAAGCTCCAGGCTCGTCAACTAATGTGAAGAAGAAACTTTTCTCTGCAGAAAAAGAAGTTGTAGCTGGTAGCTCAACCCAGCAACTGCTGAAAAATTTCAATAAGTATGAATTATTTACTGCAGCTTGTCACGATTTAATATCTATAATTAAGTTTTTTGGTTTTTTAAGAATGCCTGAAAAAGTTAAAGAGGATCGGGGAGAAAAATGTCGTGCAACAAAGGAAGAAAAAGCTCGAATGGAAGGTTGGTCGTGTGTGGATTGCGAAAATGTGAGTCAAATTGTTGGATTTTTAAATACCTGTGGATATTAAGTGGCGAACATTTGCAATTATATAAAAATAATCCCATCTTTTCAAGTCCTTTCTTACTTGTTTAGTATTACAAAGGGTTGGAATCTCAAATGCATCCCAGGGAAGTGGAAAGATTACGACAGCTGTGTTCAAAGCACCGCAAGGAAAAAGACTTTCAACCTGCTCCGGATACTCCCCCAGATTTTTGGAATACAAGTATGCCTTCTACAGATGAAGCTTATCGAACTGGCCTCCTTCGTGTTCTTCCTGAATCTTACGAAGATTCTTTTTTCTTGAATGATTGAGAAAACATTTCAGTGAAAGTGAATATATATTAATATACCAGTGCCAGTGCCATATACTTTGCAGACAACGTGAGACATGAAATCGATAGTGAAAGTTTCCGTCTTCTTCGTATCAGCTGTTTTTTAATCAGGTTAAGTTTAATTAGGTGCTAAATAAGTGTTCAGCTTTCAGACTGAAAGTGAAGTAATGAAGTAAATATCCTTAAAGGATGTCCAGTAAGTGAATGAACAATACAGAGACTACAGAAAGGGAAGAGATGTTAAGATTTACGGTAAAAATGCTTCACGGGAAATCCAGCGGACATGAAGCTTATGTAAATCTTTTTTATCAAATCACTGCCGGGTGTATCGCAGCATGTTTCAAGTTTACTTGAAATAAAAACATGGGACTAATAAAATTCAGTTGTCTGTACAGTACATTATTTAATTTTCCTTATTTTTCGTTAAGAAAGTTGATTACATGTATTCGCCTGTCATTAATTAATAATAATATTTGGCTTCGTTGAATGGGTCACAAAGAGAGAGGGAGTCTATAAGAACGACTGTTAAAAGAACCGTTGCGGTCAACACGAGGAAGTTGTCGTAGCCCACCGTCCAGCGCCATTTCCACCTAATGTGATTCCTTGCGGAGGTTGTGGCGCAGGTGTTCGTTTAGTCGACTGGGCATTTTTGGAGGGATACGTTTTAGTAAATCCTCTAAAAGGCGGTGGAGGAGGAAGATCCTCAAGGGCTGTGAAAAGATGGCCAAACCTTGCCTCCAGGTCAGGACCAGTATACACTACGGAAGAGGAAGATGAGCCGGAAGACGCCGAACCCACTGACGTCGTAGAAGTGTTCGACCGCATCGAGGAATTTCTCGTTGGTGGAGGAGGTGGTGCTCCGTTCGCAGGAGGAGGTGGCGGAGGCAGCGGGCCCCGTTGATTATTGGATGACGGAGGAGTGGGCGGTGGGGCTGTTCTGTGGGGAGGGGGAGGAGGTGCAGAGGAAGGAGGAGGAGGAGGTGGATGACTTGGAGGCGCCGCTTTAGTAGGAGGAGGAGGAGGTCTCGCAGCCGGCGGGCGCAAAGGTGAGGCACGAGCATTTCCACGTAGACCTCCGTTCTGACCCTGTGGAACAAACGGTCCAGTTTTAGTTTCACACTGTCAAATACAAATACCAAACAAATTCGTCTTCTGCTACTCACAATAATCCGCGGAGGTGGAGGAGGTTGATTCGCAGCAACATCTCTCCCTGCAGCGCGTCCCATAGTGCGATACTCGACTTGCGCTGGAGACGAAGATGGCGATGCGGATTTGGGCATTCTCATCGACTGCGCCCTGTTCACTCCACCAGGAGGCGGAGGAGGGGGCGAAGGAGTAGCCGTTCCTCCTCCAGAAGGCGGAGGAATGTACAGGGGAGCCAACTTCCCAGGACCTCCTCCAGTAGGCACCATTCCTGGCGGTTTTGGAGCAACTGAGGGTTTTCCGTGGGACCCTATTGACCTCCTATCCCCTCCGTCAACCTACACAACAAATGAACCCCCATTTGAGCTATAGCTTCTAATCTTTCAACTCTCTTAACCTGTGTTGTGGTTAAGCACTCACCTGTGTCGTAGAAGACAAACTAGTGGGTTTCATATTCTGCGGTGGCGGCGGAGGAGGTGCAGGTTTGTTCCCACCTCCCACCACACTTGACGCAGAAACGCTTTTCATGATAGGTTGTGACTTGGGAGGATCCTCGCTTCTCCTCCCTCCTACCCCTCGAGGAGCATTCGACCCCACAGGACGCAACTTCGGAATTCCTCCTGCAAACAGTCCTCCCAGACCTGCAGGCGACACAACTCCTCCTCCTCCCCCAACACCACGACCTCCTCCTCCACTCGCTCCCAAACGTCCTCCACCTCCTGCAAACCACACAAAACACCCATCAGCAATTTATGTCCTAATCCTTCACTCCAAAATAAACTACAATCTCCTGCAAGACCCGCTATCGTGAGAAGGTCATGCGGCCAAGCAGGATACTCAATCTCTTCCGGCGTCAAAGGTCGGAACGTCAACAACTTAACCGGAGGTGAAGACGACCCCATCCTTAACAACTTTTAAGTCATCTACAGCCTCGTCTAAATCCTCTCTGGTGGATTTCAAGTTGGAAAGTGGCCAGGAGAAGACACGAAGACACTCAACTTCTGAAAGTGTCAGCCATGTGACTGTGACACTTTCTCGTTGGCGTGAAGAAGAGCGCTCTGTCATTTCCTCTGGCCACGCTCCACCACATCATCTTCATCAACAACCACTTGTTGTTACCTCTGCGACACCCTCATTAGACTGTCATTAAATAAAAAGCGCACCCATAGGAGAAGAACCTCCGGAGGTGTGGTTGTTTGTGTTGTGGTTGGCACTGTTGTTCGACTTGACTCCTCCTCCGACGGTAGGCGCACTTCTGTCATTTACCACGGGCGCTTTCTTCAGTCGCGTTCCTTGGCGGATGGAGTCGAGGAGTTGGTTCCGTGAATTCGGGTCGGCGGGCGAACTGCCTCCCACTTTCCCCGCGAAAAGGGGCGGGGGCGGAGGACCCGGCGGAGGGGGTGGCGGCGGCACTCCCATCTCTTCTCCGTGCTTTTACACACCAGACGACGACAAGGCGGACGGACGACGAGCAAGGCGCATTCCACACGCAGTCAAAACAAAACTTATATTTCTTCTGCAAAGGAAATGCAAACGATGGTTTTAAAAATGCAAGTATAAATGATACGGGGTTAATTAACGAAGTGAGAGTGTGTTGAGTGTTGGAAGTGCAGTCGGCAGAAGACGGACTGAAACTGGAGGAAGGACGAAAGAAGTGATGAAGGAAGAAGGCCCACAAGTGTGGCAGTGTTTATTTTTACACGAACGGAGGATGTGAAAAACATTAAGCAGCGCGTGTGGTGGTGGTGGTGGTCACTGGAGGAGGTCGACCCAAGGAAGACCCACACTTAAGCTCCAAGTAAGCTTTTTGCTCTAATAAAGCATTTTTTCGAGCAAGTTTAAAATAGAACGGTGGAAAATGAAAAGAAGGGAAGTAGGGGATAAAGCAAAAGAAGCGGAGGGTTATATTTAGTTTAAT
>JAQGAC010000930.1:0-17345 GCA_034696585.1 Isotomurus maculatus
ACGTCACCTCCACGTCACCTCCACGTCACTCCCACGTCACCCACTAAACGCCTCTTCTCTCTTAAGGTCTCCTCTCGCTGTGCGTCGCACTCCCCACACCGGACACCGCAGCACCTCCCGCGGACGCAGCACCTCCCGCGGACGCAGCGCCTCCCTCGGACGCCTTAGCTCCCTCGGAAGGTAAGGGGATGGTGGGTGGAAGGTGGGTGGGTTGGTGAGACTGTGGTTTGTTGCAGGGAATGGGACGAAGAAGGTTGGTCAGCAGGGGCGTGGGTATATGGGGGACTTACTTTCGAACGGGAAGAATTCGATGATACGCAGTTTCCTCGAGCCCTTCGTCAACGGCGAAACACTCTCGAAGATTATGGAGCCAGACGAGTTCGCGAAGGTGCTCACTTCGGAGGCAGCGACGGCCTTCTTCTCCCCCGACTTGGCCGACATCCTCCTCTACCCCGTCAACGACATCGTGACGCCCAGCTTCCTGAAGGACGCCCTCGGCGCCATCCCCTGGACCAAACTCCTCGACCCCGACGCCATCAAGGCCCGCCTCGACGACGAGAAGTTGAAGGAAAGCGTGGAGAGCTTCCTCAAATTGACGCTGAACGGGGAAAGGACGCTGGAGAAGCTGACGCCCGAGTACCTGAAGAGCGTCCTCGAGTCGGACACCTTCCTCAAGTACGCCAATCCGGAGACTCTGCTGAAGGTGATAAACTCGGACGTGGTGAAGATGTTGTCGGACCCGAAGGAGGCGGAGAAGTTCCTGGAACTGCCGCTCGTGAAGAAAGTGTTGTCGCTGGAGACGCTCACCGACATCCTCAACAACGAGTTCATCGTCAAGTTCCTCACGCCGGACTACGTGAAGGCCTTCTTCGAGCACTCCACCGTCAAGAAATTCGCAGACCCCAAAGTGATCATCGCCTTCTTCGACTGGCCAATCACCGGCAAGGTCTTCTCCCCCGCCAACCTCAAGGCCCTCGTCAACTCCAAGTTCTTTGACAAATTCTTCAAGACGTCGCTTTTGGTGGACATCTTGGCGTCGGAGTCTGTCACGGCACTCGTCACTGACGAACTCGTGACGGAGTTCATGGGCACCCCGGCAGTCAAGTCGGCACTCACTGACGACGCCCTAAAAAAGCTTTTGGCGGAGCCGCCGATGCAGAATTTGTTTAAGAATTCGAAGGTAAAGGATTTCATTGGTCGGCTGCACGCAGCGGCCACCGCTTAGAAATAAAGAAATGTATTTGTGAGCATTACAAAGTGCGTTATTCGAAGTGGTAGGCGTGGTGGGGGTGGTGGGGGGTGGGGTACGACAGCAGGAAGTCCCCCCCGAAGGAGGGGGGCCCTTCCATTTGTCCAAAAGACGGGAGGAGGGAGGAGGAGGAGGAGGTCGCGGAGGGCGGCAGCGGCGGCGGGTCGCAGGAGCCGCCACTGGAGGAGGATTCGCTGGTGCCGTCGCTCTCCGGAGGAAGTTCGGACGAGGAGACGTGTCCTTTCTTGCGCGGCGGGAGCGGCGGAGGTGGCGGGACGGGAGCGCCCGGGTGGAATTTCTTGATGTGCGCCTTCAGACTTTGTCGTTGGATGAAGAATTTGGTGCAGAGCGGGCAGAGGAGCGTGAGTCCCTGCGCTTTCGCTTCTTCGTGGCGCTCCATGTGTTTGCGGAGTCGGTCGGCGCCCGTGACGAAGCGCAGGCATTCAGGACATTGGTGTTTGTTCCGCGCGCGGTGCAGCTTGACGTGTTGCTTGAGAATGTCGGGGCGGAGGAATGTTTTCTGGCATTGCGGACAGCGGTGAGACTCTTCTTCTCGCCCGTGCGACTTGACGTGGTCGGCTAGTTTGTCACGACGGGAGAATCGCTTCCCGCATTCCTCGCAAGCGAACATTTTCTCTTCGGAGTGGACGTACATGTGACGTTGGAGTTTGTCGCGACGTGCGAAACGTTTCCCGCATTTTTCACACACCGAGCCGCGGTCGGTTTTGTGGGAAGCTTTGATGTGATTGGTGAGACGTCGCTCGACGGTAAACGACTTTGGACACGCGGAACAACGCCAACGGGCTTTCGGCGTCGACGGCTCGCCGCCAGAAGATGAGGACGCGGGAGTTGGCGTCCCTTCTGCGTCGCTCCTGAAACAAATTCGACACGTGGTGGTAAGTTTGATGAAATTAACGTCAAGTTGGGAGGAACTTACGGATGAGGAGAAGGAGATGGCGGAGGTTTGACGTCGTCCTCTGGAGTTGGCGGCTTTGACGTCAACGTCGTCTTCTTCTCCAGCATGGCGACACTCAGCGTGCACGAGTGTTTCTTCTTCCTTTTGTCGTCTGCAAACTGGGCTCCGCATTTTTCACAGCGCCACGGATTCTCCTCCCTGAAATGAGGAGAGTTCAGAGTTAGGCGCGGCGGACTTGGGGGTCGTGGGAGGTCACTCACCTGTGCTGCAGGCTGAGGTGGTCCTTCAGGAATCTCTTCAGTCCAAACGCCTTCGTGCAGCAAGGACAGCGGTACTTGTCGCGCGTCCCACTCACCGCCACCACTTCCTCCTCCTCCTCCTCCAGCTCCAGGTTGCCTGGAGGCGATGCTTCCTTCTCCTCCGGAGGTGACGGTGGGGGAGGAGGAGGTGGAGGAGGAGCCACTTCAAACTCAGGTTGCTGTGGAGGAGGGGGTTGAGGGGGAGGAGGAGGAGGAGGGTGCTGCTGCTGCTGTGGAGGAGGAGGAGGTTCGAGAGGAGGCTCCATGCTTTGTCCTCCTCTGGAAGAGTCGAAATCGTCCCACCAGCTGCCTTCGTTTTCCTTGGGAGGCTCCTGGATGTTGTGGGGGGGAGGAGGAGGGGGCGAGGGGGGCGGGTGGTAGGCGCGCTGGCCGCAGTCTTCTCCGTCGTCGTCGCCGAGGAGTTCGAGGACGATGCAGTCCATGTGGGCGTAGAGGAGCCCGCGGACGGGGTGGCGGTGTTCTTGCGGATGGCCGAACACGTCCTTCTTCAGTCGACACAGCGGACAGCCTCCGCGCTTGTCTTCGCGCGAACAGGAATGTAGTGAAGGGAAGCCCGAGTCGCTCCACTGCTTCAGATGGAAGCGCACGCCGCCGCGCTCTTCCAGGTACATTTTTCCGTGGACAGAGGCGCTCTCCTCCTCGACGCCCACGATTTGGGGGATGGCGGAGACGGGGTTGGAGTTTAGGGGGTGTGCCGGAAGGAGGCCGCCCTCCTCCTCGTGCTGCACCACGCCGACCGCCGCAGACGAAGAAGGTTCGTGTTGACAGGAGGGGAGGGAGTCTCCGGCGTAGTCAACCCCCGGAAGCGCGCACCCCACCCCCACGTCCTCCTCCGACGTGCACTCCTCCTCGTCGACGTCCTCGTCCTCCTCCGACGACTCCTCCATCTCATCTGCACAAACACAGCAAAGCATAAAGTGAAGAAGACTTCATAAGATTGCGTGGGAGGAACTGTTGGGGATGGATGGGGAAGGAAGGCGGGAGGAGGGCAGCGACGTACCTTGCGTTCCTTGTGGAGGAGCGTCGACGACGAGGGGGGCGAGGCTGGAGTCATTGACGAGGGGGTGTGGCGTCTGTTGTGGAAGATGGAGGGGCTCGAAGTGCTGCGGAGGGTGGTGGAGATAGCGGCGGTGGTAGTGGAAGATGTCGGGGGGCGCGGGGGGCGGAAGGGTCATGAGACACTCGAGGGGGGGTGGGGCCCATTGGACTTCGCAGAGGGAGGGCCACTCGACGACGCGTTGGTCGCTGTCACTCATGGCGGGTGGGTGTGGATCGCTCGCTACCCAATTCCACCCATCAACAACAACAACATTCAAACATTCCCGCCTCTCAACTCGCCCCGGCCCAACCGCCAATCTCGACCCCCAACAACAACAAACCGACCTCCTCAACTCCGCTTTCGACTTCACTCCACACTCACAAGTCGACGTGTCGACGAGGATGTCGACCGAAGACGAGGCGCTTTGGCGTCGTGTGCTAAAGCTCTCCTTCATTACGGTTGCTTATGGGACCGCTTTTCTGGCTCTAGTTCACTTGGGACTCCTCCTCCTGCAGGTCCCGAACTTCCCCCCACACGTCATCCCCACCGACGTCTCCAGTAAGTTCCTCCGCGACCTCTGACCCCGGCCTTCACTAATGTGTCGCTCTTTTGCAGGTTGGCTGCTCGAAAAGTGGAAGTACAAAGTTTGGTGGGAAGGGTCGACAGCCGCGCTTCTCCGCGACTTGGGTCTTCTCCTCCTCTTCGGAACTGTTCACTCCGGCTTATCTCGGCGCGCTGTGGGGGCGACGTTGAGGCAGGCGGGGGTTCTTGACCGCGCTGTGTACGTGGGTGCGAGTGGGGTGTCGCTTGGGGCGCTGGTTTGGTGGTGGGAGTCGGTGCCGATTCTGGTGTGGCGGATGCCGTGGATGGAGGGGACGGCACTGTACGTGGTTCACGGGTTGGCGTGGATGATGTTCTACGGGACGAATCTGATGCTCGACCTGCCCGACATGGTTGGCTTCACGCAGGTCGTCCTCTCCTCCCCCAACGCCGTCGTCAAGTCTCCCCAAATGGAGCAAATGCTGTTGACGCAGCGTCACATGGGCCTCCTCCCCTTCTCCCTCATCCTCCTCCTTCACCCTCTCATGACGTAAGTCTCAGCCCCCCCTCCACTCCCCCCACTTTCCACGAAGCTTATCATCTCTGTGTTGTGCAGGTTGGACCGCGCGCTGATGACGGCGGTGACGCTGGTTTGGGTGAAGAAGTGTTGGGAGTCGGAGAGCGGCTACCGCTACGCTTCGCAGATGCGCGGACGTCGCCTTTACGACTGATCTCATCAACACCAATTACAACAAACTATTTTCTACTTGACAATAAACTCTCATTTCGAGACTTGAGACACGTGCGTTGTTCATTTGTGGGGCATCCTGCGACAGTCGGGGCGACGTGAGGTGGAGGGACGGAGGTCAGGGGTCGACGACCCATCTCAGAGGGACGGAGGAGGGCGACTGGAGACGCAAAGAGGAGTTGACCTCGTGACCTAGATTAGCACTCATCCCCCGTGGTGGGGGTAGGGGCACCGTGAGACGTGAGGGGAGGGAAGTGAGAGGTAGTGGAGGGGGGGGGGGGGCAAGGTGAGACGGAGGAGTGCGCAGGTCGGGGGTGCGGCAGTTCGGTCAGACGCAGGAAGGAGCTGGTCGGGTGCAGATGGATTGTCGCTGAGGGTCCTCGTCGCTGAGCATGTGGAGCGCAGCGCGGAGGCGACCGCTCCTCCTCCTCCTTCTCCTCGTCGCCTTCTCCTCCCGGGGGGCGCAGCAGACGGAGGAGGACAGTCCGCTTGACCTCAACACCACCACACTCCTCCCCCCGCCCACCACTCTCGCTCCTGACAACGCAAGTAAGTCGCCCCCATCCCCCCAGCATACCTTATTGACCTTATTACTCTTATTGACCTCTGACCTTGCCCCTGCAGCGTCGGTGTGGGGGGACAGATGCATTCGGCCAGCGATCGAGCAGTTTCCGCGGACGCTGATGCCGCCGTGGGTGCGAACTCACGGCGGCTTCATCTTCCACGTCCTCATCGCCGCCTACACGTTCCTCGCACTCGCCCTCATCTGCGACGAGTTCTTCGTCCCTTCCCTCGAACGCATGTGTGAAGGTACGTCAACTCCCACGTCAACGTCAACTTCCTCCTCCCCTCACGTCAACTTCACTCTTGTGTGTTTCAGTGCTGAAGATCCAACCTGACGTGGCAGGAGCGACGTTCATGGCAGCAGGTTCGTCTGCGCCTGAGCTGGCTACAGCGCTGATTGGCGTGTTCGTGGCGCACGACGACATCGGAGTGAGTGGCGTGATTGGGTCGGCGGTGTTCAACATAATGTTCGTGATCGCTGTGTGCGCGCTGACGACGAAGACGGAGTTGCTGTTGAACTGGTGGCCAATGGTGCGCGACTGCGCGTTCTACTTCCTCGCGATCCTCGCGCTCCTCTTCTCCATCATGGACGAGGAGATCACGCGCCTCGAGTCGACGCTCCTCCTCCTCCTCTACGGCCTCTACTGCGCCGCCATGTACCACAACTCCCTCCTCGAGGCCTGGGCCCACACCCTCCCCATCCCCTTCCCCCTCCACCCCCCCACCGAACAGCCCCCCGTCACCTACACCAAAGGCGAGTCGGGCTCCTTCGAGAACCTCGAGTTGGGCGATGAAATGGGGGGCATGATGGGGACGGGGGGCGCGCCTCCTCCGGAGGACAAGACCGCGGAGGAACTCGCCATCGCGGAGAAAGGAATCGGACGTCTCGTTGACCGACCAGAAGGCGGCGGGTGGTTTGCCGTGTTGATTTGGCGTCTCCAACTTCCACTCGTCCACCTCCTTCGGGTGACGGTTCCGGACTGCCGTACGGCAAAGTGGGGAGCCTGGTACGTCTTCACCTTCTCGATGGCCATGTTGTGGATCGCTCTCTTCTCCTACCTTATGGTTTGGATGATAACTGTCGTCGGTAAGTCACGAGTTAGCGCGCTACTTGACGTCCTCCTGACGTGCCTATGTCTCCAGGGTTTACGTTGGGAGTGCCGGACACGGTGATGGGATTGACGTTCGTGGCAGCAGGAGTTTCGGTTCCCGACGCGCTGTCGTCGTTGGCGGTGATGCGCGAGGGGCTGGGCGACATGGCGGTGAGCAACGCGGTGGGGAGCAACGTTTTCGACATTCTGATTTGCCTGGGACTCCCCTGGTTCCTCTCCACCGTCATCATCCATCCAGGACAGTCCGTCAAGGTCATCTCCAAAGGTAGTCCCCCTTCATCCCCCGTCAATTCCTCCTCCTCACGTCTTCTTTGTGGTGGCCAGGGTTGACGTACTCGACGCTGTCGCTGCTGTCGACGGTGGCGTTCCTCCTGATAGCGACGCACATGAACGGGTGGCGGCTGAACAAGACGTACGGCGTCCTCCTCCTCCTGTGGTACCTCCTCTTCATGATCCTCGCCTCCCTCTACGAACTCAACATCTTCGGCGACTTCAACCCCCCCGAGTGCTCCTCCCTCTACTAAATCTAGCTTACTAGCCCCCTCACCCCCCCACCCCCTTCATCCCCCATCCTCACCCATTCTCTTAACATACAGCCACGCTAACAAACACATACCTACTTAATACACAAAAACTAGAATAAATGGATCAAGTCCCCCGGGGATGGTGAAGATGACGTGTGGGGGAGGAGAGACGCGACGGCAGGTCTGGCGGGGTAGTGGACGGCACTGGACTATCCCGT
Organism: Isotomurus maculatus; assembly: GCA_034696585.1. Taxonomy (NCBI): domain Eukaryota; kingdom Metazoa; phylum Arthropoda; class Collembola; order Entomobryomorpha; family Isotomidae; genus Isotomurus; species Isotomurus maculatus. Next base: position 7,231 of record JAQGAC010000930.1, read on the forward strand.
CGGAAGAAGAGGGGCGGCTGGGGCGGGTCGGCAGCCTTGTCCCCACCCCCTTCCCAATGAGAGTGTGTGTGTCTCCTCCCCCCCCCCCCCTCCCCCCAGCACACAACTCCTCCTCTTGGATACACACAGCAATAACACTCTCACCTTACGACAATACACTCGTGACAATACTCCACATTCACTTCCTCCTGTAAGTAGGCTAAAAATAGGTTGCGTAGTTCGTTGTTAGTGGCGTTGCCATGGAAATAAAGGCGACGGTCGTTTAGTGCGAACAAAGACGCTTTTTGCACCATTTTTACACTCCCGTTGGCCCTGAAATCATCCATCCACACACTCATGAAGAGTGAAGGTAGTGAAGTCACATGCTGAAGGTAGTGCGGAAGGTATTGTTGGGTAGGTTGTGTGTGGTTGTGTGTGAAGTGGGGCGAGGAGTAACGGGACGGGGAGAATGAAGGGCATGCGCCTCAACTGCGTGTCGCCTCCTCCTCAGTCCTCCGTCAGCCCTCACCGCAACCACAACTGCCGCGCCGTCACCTCCTGCCGTCCTGGAGATGATGAAGCCCGCCATGTGGTACGTCTCCTCCCTCCTCGTCGCATTCCTCTACCTCTACGTCCTCTGCGTCCAGCACATCCGCGCGTCGCCCCTCGACTTCCGCTACCACGACTACGACGCCATGACCTCCTTCCTCAGGTCACTCAACGCCAACCACCCCAACCTCACTGCCCTCTACTCCATCGGACGCTCCGTCCAAGGTCAGTCCCACGTTCCCCCGACCTTTGTCCCTTTGTCTCCACCCTCGTCATTGTTGTTGTTTGTGCAGGGAGGGAGTTGTGGGTGATGGTCGTCTCCACTTCCCCCTACAAACACGAACTGGGCGTCCCCAACGTCAAGTACGTCGCCAACATGCACGGCAACGAGGCTGTCGGACGGGAGATGATGCTCCACCTCATTCAGGTACGCAGGGGGAGGAGCCAGAGGGGAGGAGCCAGAAGGGGAGGGGTTGTTATTGTTGGTTTTGTTGCAGCATTTGGTGGAGGAGTTCGGGCGGGGGGACGAGTACACGCGGTGGCTGGTGGGGAACACGCGGATCCACATCATGCCCTCCATGAACCCCGACGGATTCGAAGTGGCGCGCGAGGGGACGTGCGAAGGGGGGCAGGGGCGCTACAACTCGCGCGGCTACGACCTCAACAGGAACTTCCCCGACTACTTCAAGACGAACAACGCGCAGAGTCAAGTGGAGACGGAGCACGTGAAGCAGTGGATCTCCAAGATTCAGTTCGTCCTCTCCGGCAACCTCCACGGCGGCGCCCTCGTCGCCTCCTACCCCTTCGACAACACCCCCAAGACACGTAAGCCACCCCCCCACCCACACCCACCCACCCACCCACTCAATCTAACTGCTTAACATTTAATGCTTGCTGGTTTAATTGTGGCTGCCTCGGGAATCTGCGCGCTGTTCACAGGGAAGGTGCCTGCGTTCCTACAGCAGGGTAACTGCACCCCCCTCACCCCCCCTTCCCCCACCGCACCCACTCACTCCTCTGTTTGTGTGTAGTGTTCCAGAGTTTGAACTCTGTCCAGAGTCTCACTCCCGACGACGACACCTTCAAACACTTGGCGTTGACGTATGCGTCAAACAACAAGCGGATGGCGCAGGGAAGGCCGTGCAAAGGGCAGAGTGGATTTAAGGACGGCATCACCAACGGCGCCAAGTGGTACCCCCTCATTGGTGAGTGACCCCCCCAGGGGATGAAGGACAGGGGGACTGACGTGTGTGTTGTCGTTGTAGGAGGAATGCAGGACTACAATTACGTGTGGCACGGCTGCATGGAAGTGACGCTGGAGATTTCGTGCTGCAAGTATCCGTCGGCGGAGGACTTGCCGCGCTATTGGGGGGAGAACCGGAGGTCGCTGGTGCGCTTCCTGGGGGAGGTTCATCGCGGAGTCCGCGGATTCGTTTACGACGACGAAGGCGTTCCCATCGAAGGAGTCAACTTGAAGTTGCGCGAGCGCGACATCGGATTCAAGACGACACGGCATGGCGAGTTCTGGAGGATTCTTCTGCCGGGACGCTACGTCCTGGAGGCGTTCCACGACAACTACGAGCCACGTGACGTGGAGTTTACAGTGTCGGAGTCTGGTCCGACGCACGTGAACGTGACGTTGACGCGGGGCGCTGTAAGTGGCGACGACTTTTGAGACTTGGGCTTCTGTTTGGTGGAGGGATTTGAATTGGGTGGTGGTTGCTTGTGTAGACGTGGGAGGAGAGAGGGGAGCGCGTCGCGGCGGAGAGCGACTTGGTTTACTACGGGTCGCTTGTGGTGGCGCTGCTGAACGAGACGGAGGAGCGGTGGGCAGTGAGCGGGAGCGCTGCGCGCGGTGGGAGCGCGGCGCGGGTGTTTTTGTTAGGAGTTTTGGTGCTTCCCCTTCTCTCCGTGCCTTCCTAAAAGTCTTTCCCTTTCTTCCTCCGCAGAAGCAATAAACTCATCGGACCAACTTTGTCCCTAGGAACGTTTGGTGGGGGCGGGGTCGTCTTTGGGAGGGGGGGCGGTGGCCAAGCCGCCCCCCCCGGGGGGACTCTGGGGGTCGTTGCTAGGCTCGATGTTCGGGTGATTATTTTTATAGAGAGAGGTTTTATTTATTGAACTAATAAAGAGAAAGTGATGGTCGTCGCAAGGAAGGATATGTCGTCGCGCCAATTCATTCACACGCCCAGGTAGCCCGCCACCGTCGACACCACCACCACCCCCAGCACCACCAGACACACCATTATCAGAATCTTCTTCTACACACACCAACACCAACGTCAACCATCACGCCATCACTACGCCATCACTACGGCATCATAAGTTAAAGTCTTACGCGTCGCGCCTTGCTCTGGTACTTGAGGGCCTTCTTGGTGTCCTGAGTGGCAGTCTGGACGTAGTCGACGGCGTGTTCGACGTGGTACTCGATGCGGTCGATCATTTCGCCCTGACTCTCCACCAGCATCGCCATGTCCATGAACATGTCGTGGAGCTCTCGGATCGAGTTCTCCAGCTTTATGATGTCCGCGTGCCGCGCCTCGATGTCCGCCAGCGTCTGCCGCGCCTGCTGCGTCTCCATGATGATCCCCTGCGTGAACACTGCCGGGTTCCCCTGCTCAATCATCTCCTCCAGCTCCTCGTCCGTCGTCGTCCGCCCCGCTGCACAAACACACACACACCCACGTCAACAACACCCCCACACCCCTTCACGTCTCACTGTGCCGTACTGATCTCCAGTTGACGTTGGATCCGCCCCTTGCACCGCTCCCGGTAGTCCGTCTGAGTCCGATTGTACTCCGTCATCACTTCCACAAACTTCCGCGACAACGTCGAGTGCTGCGTCTTCCGGATGCGAAGGTCCGCGGAGCTCTTCGTCGTGTGTTCCTCCGTCTCGATGTTCTGCTCAATCACTACACGTCAAAACAACAACACGTCACTTCTTCTGCCGTCACGTCACTCTCTCACTTTCACTTTATACACTGGCATGGCGTACCCTTCAGCTTAGAGCGGACTTGGTTGGCCGTCTTCTTGATGCCCGCCATCAAGTCCTCCAGTTCCATCTTCATCTCTACACAAGAGAGGTCACATTAATTATTGAGAGGTTGTTGACCTCAACGACGTGGACGTCACTTACTTTCGTCGGTGGTGGGTGCGGAGAGAATGGCGGAGTGTTTCTTCTTGACGTCCTCGACGGCCACCTGGATGGACTCGATCATGTCGCGAATATCTTCGACCTCGGCGAAGAAGTCGTCCATGAAGCCGTCGCGGCCCTCGACGGCGACGGCCATGTCGGCAGCGTCGGAGGCGTCGTCGTCATCGCTCTGGGCCTGAGAGAGAGAGAGGGGCGTGGTGAGATGGGAAAGGGGGGGCTGAGGGGGGGCTTACCTGCGGGGCTCACAACATCGAAAGCAGAGAGAGAGAGAAACATGGAAAGCAACCAGTGGTGATGGTGATGGATGGGCAGGAGGAGTTTTAGTGAGGTTAGTTTGTTGTTGGGGGAGGAGGAGCGCGCGGGGGTTAGTGGGGTTAGTCTTACGGCCTTCAGCGCGGCCAGGCGGTCCTTCGTCATCCTCACGAGTGGGTGTGGTCGACGGATCAACTCTCAGAGGGTCCTCTCCCAAGAAACCATGTTGAGGCCACTTCTCCTCGCACCTGCCAACTGCGCACGCCCGCGCACACGCACCTGCTTCCTACTTCCTTCCGTACGCAGCCAACCACACAACAGGTAGTTCCCCCCCCGTCCCCCACCCCAAACCCCCCTGCATCCCCCCCACCTCCCCCTCACCAGCATCATTACTCATCTCATCTCAGCTTTATTCACTACTCATTCACACAGTTTACAATGTTCTTGTTATGCCGCCTTCGCCTTCGCCGCGCGCTTCTCCACGCCCTTCTTTCCCTCCAGCAGCAACTCGCGCTCAGGCTCCGTCATGTTCTTGTGGGTCGCTGTGATGACCCCCGTCCCCAGCGTCGTGAACCCGTCTCGCAGCGTAAACCTCTGACCCTTCTCCAACACCATCGGGCGGTACATACGCATCTCCAATCTGAAACACACACAAGGAAGTTGAGTGACGTGGTCGGGAGGATGGCGGCCGACGTCAACTTACTTGGCGTCTTCCCCAGGCATGACCATGTCCTTCCCTGGAATCGTCACTTGCACCGCAACGTCCCACGTCTTCGAGAACATTTGCATCTGACAGAGTGACGTGAATGGACGTGAACGACCGCCTTCTTCTTTGCTCAACACGTACACCTGCAACGTCAACACGTCAATTATAACTCATCACTACTGAATGCACTTTGAGAGTTGGCGTGTCTGCTGACCTGAGCGTCGATGTGGTCGTATGACTTCATGCTTCCTGGTTTGCACATGACCATCCCACGTCGAACTTCGTCGCGCTTCACTCCGCGAATGAGCGCGCCCAACTGATCTCCCGCTTCCGCTTGTTCCAGAATCTTGTGGAACATTTCGATTCCGGTGATGGTCGTCTTCATGCTCTTGGAGTAGCCCAGGATCTCGCACTCCGTTCCTTTCTTGAGGACACCGCGCTCTAGACGTCCTGTGAGGACTGTGCCGCGCCCTGCAAGCGTCAAGCACGACGTCAGTAATTGGGAAGGTGTGAGATGGGAGGGAGGAGGAGCTTACCGGGGATGGAGTAGACGTTTTCGATGGGGAGGAGGAAGGGTTTGTCGAGTTCCCTGACGGGCGTGGGGATGAAAGAGTCGACGGCGGTGAGGAGGTCGAGGACGGCCTTCTCCCCCACGTCGGGTTTGTTCCCCTCGAGGGCGCAGAGGGCGGAGCCCTTGATCACTGGAATCTTGTCTCCGTCGTAGCCCATCTCCGTCAGCAGCTCGCGGATCTCCATCTCCACCAGCTCAACCATCTCCGCGTCCGCTGCGTCAACCTGCACGACAAATCACCTACACTTCAACTGCATCTCTCCCCACGTCAACGTCAACTCAACGTTACCTTGTTAATAAACACGACAATGTGTTGAATTCCGATTTGTTTAGAGAGGAGGAGATGTTCTCGTGTTTGCGGCATCACTCCGTCAGTTGCAGCTACGACTAAAATAGCTCCGTCCATTTGTGCCGTCCCTGTGATCATGTTCTGTGGGAATAAACGTCGTCTCAATATCATTTGTCGTACTCATTTAATGATTGACGTACTTTGATGTAGTCAGCGTGTCCGGGACAGTCAGTGTGGGAGTAGTGGCGTGCGCCAGTGGCGTACTCGATGTGAGCAACGTTGATGGTGATTCCACGTTGCTTTTCTTCTGGCGCGTTGTCGATGTCTTCATACTTCTTTGATTGGATTTGGGAGTCTTGTTTGGAAAGGACACGAGTGATGGCTGCCGTCAACGTCGTCTTGCCGTGGTCCACGTGACCTGAGGAAACACGACACTTGTAACGGCATTAGAGGAGGAGGAGCCTTGCGGTCTTACCGATAGTTCCGACGTTGCAGTGAGGTTTGTCGCGGCTGAAGACTTGTTTCTCCGCGTAGCCTCGCTTCTGCACCAACCACGTCCCCTGCGAACACCAAAGAGAGAGAATAAGTTGGTAGTGGGGGGGGCTCAGGTGGGGGGACAGGAAATGATTTGCTCACCTGGCCTCGAGGTCGTGCCTCGTGAGGAATGAAGACAGTTGTGGAGATGAGTCGGAGGAGAGGGGGTGTTTGTGGGGGGAGGGGGCGGGCCCTGCGGAGGAGGGCGAGGTGCCTGAGGGGGTGTGCCAATCTCGACATGTCCGCCAAAAAGAGGAACGAGACCAACGAGAAAAGATGAGAGGCGAAGAAGAAGCCGCTTTGAAAGTGGCGCCTCGGCTGGGGCACCTCCAGACTCTGCGCCTCAATCTCAATCTCAACCTCAACTAACGTGAAAGAGATGGGAAGTGGGCGTGACGGGGGATGAGTTGTGGGGGGAGGAGGATATTCTCACCTAATTGTTCTCATGAGTAAATCGCTTAATTGATTTCAACAGCGTCATTTAACTTTTATTATTATTCGTTTGTTGTGTGTAACATGTAAAGGAGATAAGAAGTTTGAAGAAGGGGGAAGAAGGGGGTGGGGTGTGGGGATGAAGGGGGCGGGGTCAGACGATGTGGTGGGAGTGTTGGGGGGCCCTCGAGGGGGATGAGTTGTGGTTGTCGAGGCGATCTTTGAGTTGCTCCAGTTCGCGAAGTCCGGTTTCGGTGAGTTCGTACTTGTGAACGACGAGTTTGTGGTAAAAGTGGATGGCGAAGATGATGAATAGGATGAGCACAGGCACCTACAGACAGAGAGAGAGAGTTAAGAGGGGGTGGGGTGGGGGTGAGGGTGGGGGATAGGGTGGGGGTGGTTACCATGACGATGGTTGCGGATGCGGCGGCCATGAGGGAGTAGTCGTAGAACTTGACCCAGCAGAGGATGGCGAGTTCGCAGAGGAAGAGGAAAATGCCGAGGACGGTGGAGAAGGCCCAGCCCGCCTCGATGTACCAGTGCATCCGCTCGTGCGGCGACTCCTCCACAATGTTGATGTTGTGCAGGTTCGAAACCGCCTCCACGTTCGGCAGGATGCACGTCGAAATCATCAGCGCCAACATGTGCACCGCCACTAGCAGCGACGTGCAGATCACAAACGCCACCAACAACCCCGGAGGAACCTTCGTGTCCGAATTCAACTGCATCTCCACCATCGCCACCTAAAACACACCCACAACATCAGCAACCTCCTCCCACACTCCCTTTAATTCTTCTCACCATTGCGAATCCACTCATGAGCGCCGACGTCTTGTTGATGGCCTTCAGTTTGGCGCGACTCAGGTGAAGTTTCCTCCAGGAGAGGAGCGTCGCTGCGGAGTGCGGTCCTCCGTCGCCTCCATACTGCAAACACAGAAGGAAGGGGTGATTAGTGGGGGGTGGGTGTGGGGGTGGGGGAAAGAAACCAAACGGGGAAACGATAGAAGACCGTGTGTATACCCCCTTGTAGTACGACCGAATCTGCGGAGGCACCCACTCCATCGCCTCAACACAAACAAACGCAAGTTAGTTTAAAGGGGAGCAGAAAAGAATGGGGAGGTTTGTTTGATGGGGGGAGGGGGAAGGGGGCACGAACCTCGTCCTCCAGGGACTCCGTCAACGGCGGGGGACTCATCGTCACCTACGCCGCATGTCTTCTTGCCTCGCTAATTCGCCCTCACGTCGACACGTCGCGTCTCTCTGGTGTGTCAGCTGCGGAGGAAGGAGTGAGGAACTCCCGTGTGTGCGACTGATTGTGAGACTTGAGCGACCGCCACTGCGCCACTGAACACCCGGGGCGTCCCGAGACTCCCGTCAATCTCACAATTTCTCACCTCTCACCCATTCTCCATTCCTTCCTCCTCTCATACGTCAGCCTCGATTATTTATTCCATTAACTCGTCTCAGGTGATTAGTGGTGGTGGGGGTGGGGGTTGGGGGGGAGGGGGGAGCAATAACAATAAAGGAGCAGGTGTTATGCAAATGTGGGATTTAATTTGGTGTTGTTGGGAGGGGAAGAAGGTCGGGTGATGCGCGTGACGAAGAGGAGGACACGATTTCCATTCTTCCCATTGGGGGAATGCGGGGACTTACGTGGAGTGGGGGTGGGTTGGCGTCCTCCGAGGGGGGCAGCGAGGCTCCGTCGTAGGCCCAGTTGTCGTAGAAGGCGCCCCCACTGGCTTTCGACATGTCGACGGTTGCGTGGGAGTTGCGGTGGGGGGAGGAGAGGGCCACTGCGTGACTGTCGCTGGTGAAGGTGGGCGATGGAATGGAGAGGAAGGAGAGGAGCTGTGGAGCAAACAAAGATAAGAGGAGGCTGCAGGGGCGGGGCGACCTGCGACGGGGGAAGTTGAGACTCCGACGCGCGGCCCCCTGGCGCCCTCACCTCCAAACTCTCCTGCCTTCCTCTCTTGTTGTTGTTTTCGTGAGGAGACTCAGCTGCTTGTGGTTGACCTCCTGAGGATGGAAAGGAGCCCCAAGCGAATTACCCGCACGCTCGTAAGTTCCCCCGACCCCGTGACCTTCGGGGTGGGCTGGGTGACCCTACAAGTGTTTTTGTTCCTTGCAGCGCGACCGGAAGGAGCGGAAATTGTACACAGATGATTGGGCGCTGGGAGAAGCTGACGATGAAATCGAAGGGCCGCAGAGTTTCGATTTGGATGAGAAGCTGCGGTCGCCGCGGTTTGGGATGGAGGGACTCATTCGGGACATGTCGGGCTCCACTTTCAACCTGGCGTACATCCAGGAACACGGGTTCACGGAACCCATCCTCTTCAAGGAACCCACCGCCCTCGGAATTCGCGTCCCGACCCCAAACTTCTCCGTCTCAGATGTCAAGACGCTTGTTGGTGAGTTCAGGAAGGCTGACGATGACGTTGGGGGGTGAGATTGACGTTGTTTGTTGGTGGTTGAAGGGTCGCGGAGAATGCTGGACGTGATGGATGTGCGGACGCAGAAGAATATGGAGATGACGATGGCGGAGTGGACGACGTATTACGAGGATCCTGGGAAGGAACGTCTCCTCAACGTCATTTCGTTGGAGTTTTCACGGACTCGGCTGGAGCCGTTGGTGGAGGCGCCGAGTGTGGTGCGTCAGTTGGACTGGGTGGAACGAGTGTGGCCACGTCATCTCAAGAAGATGCAGACGGAGGCGACGAATGTGATGGACGACATGATGTACCCCAAAGTCCAGAAGTATTGCCTCATGAGTGTCGCCGGATGCTTCACTGACTTCCACGTTGACTTTGGCGGTACCTCCGTTTGGTACCACATTCTCCGTGGCGCTAAGGTCAGTGCTTTTGAAATGACGTCCACGTGACGGCAGGAACTAATTGGGATGTTTTGGGTGTGAAGGTTTTCTGGTTGATTCCGCCGACGGACGCGAACTTGAGTCGCTACCAGGAGTGGGTGTTGAGTGGGAAGCAGGGGGAGTCCTTCTTCGGGGATGAGGTGGAGGAGTGCGCGCGCGTCTACTTGGCGCAGGGACACACCTTCTTCATCCCCTCCGGCTGGATTCACGCCGTCTACACGCCAAAAGACTCACTCGTCTTTGGCGGAAACTTCCTCCATTCCTTCGGCATCGAAAAACAACTTAAAATCGCTGCTGTTGAGGAACAGACGAAGGTGAGGGGTCCTTTAGGGCCCGTTGGGACCCTTAAAGGTGACGTGGGGCTGACGTGGGGTTTGTTTGTTTTGTGCAGGTGCCGCAAAAGTTCCGGTATCCGTTCTTCACGGAGATGTTGTGGTACACGTTGGAGCGCTACGCACATTGTCTCCTGGGACAGTCGTTCATTCGCATTCCGCCTGATGATGAGGACGAGGAGTGGAAGACTCCTCCCCCTGTCAAAATCCAGCCTCCTGCGGTAAGCTCCTCCCACACTTTAACGGCATAGTTTTGATTTTTGACGTTGGGATTGGCGTGACAGGACGTGGCGTTGAGTCCGGCGGAGTTGTTGGGACTGAAAGCGATTGTTCTTTACCTTCACCAACTGCCGATTCCGCGGAAGAACGTGCCGGCGCTTATTTACGACCCAGTCGCCCTCCTCCGCTCCATTCGACACATCGTCGAAATGCATCGCTACGACGACCC
>JAQGAC010000931.1:0-17344 GCA_034696585.1 Isotomurus maculatus
CACACCACTCATTCTCTTTGCGCACTTGCTCTTCCTCAGCAGCAGTGAAATCATTTTTTATGTTGAAAGTCTTGCGGGTATCTTCACGAGTTTTCCCTTTGATTAAATTAGCCACGGCCTTGCATGTCAAATCCAAGAGTCCTTTGATATCCAAACAGTTAGCAGGCTACGAACAACAACAAACATACACAATTAATTACATATAATTTTGCACATTTCAGGGAGTCATATTTTTCGTCATAATTAATCACTCACAATGATAAGTTCTAACAGCGTTCCCTGGTCGACCTTAACGAAGTCTGCATCCCAAATGCTTATGTTATCAGTTCTCCTCTCCCTAGCGTCATCTTCTTCTGGCTGCACCGGGTCCTCCTGGACAACAATCAACTTTTTGGGGATCGCCTTCGACGATTAAAGGTGATGACTAGCACAGGGCCTTGTTCTAGCGCTCTTCCAAACAAATGCAAATCATTTCAACCTTCGTTCCATATCATGTTCTTAACATCTCATCTATACGATTACGATTAAAAATTACCTCGTAGTCCCTAACAGCTTCATCGTACATTTCTTGTGCTGTATAAGAGTTGGCTCTCTGTAAGTCAGCCTTTAAGTAGTTAGGGTCAATTTCAATCGCTTTTGTAGCACGATTAACAGCATCAGTGAAGTTCTTTTGTTTATGGCCAAGCAGTGCAAGATTAAACTGCAACTTGGATTCCAAACATTTCTATACAAAAAAAAATAAATGTTTTATTACTAGCCAGAACTTAGCTCAGGTTTAATTCACTGCTTGGTATTTATTTACGAATAGTTCAATAAAAGCTTACGTTCACAAGTTCCCCGCTAGCAACCGTCGCAATGAGTTCAAGGTATATGGACTTAGCTTCAACAAACTTATCAGCCTTGAACAAAGTAGCTGCCTTATCTCGGCTTTCCTTCACATGCTTCATTTTCTAAGTGAGAAAATACGGTATTTTAGTAACTAAAGCATATTTATAAGTACATTGAGTACATTCTATTACACTTACTTTATACAATGCCATGCATTCCGTCCTGTCAGGTGCAAACTGCAAACTGCAACGCTGGATGCGATCTTAGGAACAACTGCTTTAAAAATCTGCGTCACTTTAGTTGCATTCTCCTTGAAAGTTCTCAGGACACTTTCCACAGACACTTTTTCTCCGATGTCACGCCAGCAGTCGTAGTCAGTAGCCATTGCCACTGAGCCGTAAAGCAGTCCAGCTTCTTTGGCCAAGACAACCTAAAGCAGACACAATTATTAATATTTAAACACATGTTGATATAAAACATCTTGTATCCTTAATTACCTCCGGAACTACAGTCATATTGACCAGAGACGCTCCCCACGACCTGTACATGTTACTCTCCACCTTACTCGAGAACCTCGGCCCTTCGGTAACCACCGCAGTTCCTCCAGCATGGAACTTGATTCCCAATTCATTCGCTGTTTCCATAAGCAAATCCCTCACTTCTGAGGAGAAAGCAAGTTCCATCAGCATATGCAAAATTCCCGAAGGACCTCCTGGCGTCATTCCATCGTAAAAAGTTCCTTCTCTCGTCTTCGTCCAATTGATAAACGAGTCCATAATCACCAAATCACCTGCCGCTATTTCTTCCTTCGAGGAACCAGAAGCAGTAGACGCGATGATGTGCGTACATCCGGCTTCCTTCAACGCCCAAATGTTAGTCCTGCAGCAGCAAATAAATTGGTTCAAATTCCACTCCATCCCTCCAATTATAATTCGTATTATAATAGGTACGATGATGCGTATTTTGCACTGGCGTCGGCAACTGTACTTGCTACATTCTGTGCTGACTTCCCTAAGGAACCCCAGTTTGACCTATGAATCAATAATCAACGACCACACATTAATACAAACTTTATCATCGTCATAGCCAGAAATGATTCACAGAGACAATTCTTAAGACACTCTCAGGGGAAAATTCTTTCATCGTGAAGTCGTTTGTTCATATTCCTCACGTTTTCATGAAAAATGCACAGAAGCCTGTCTGTGTTGGTGTTGACCTTGACTCATTTACCCGAGTTTTTAGATATTTTCAAGACACTGCTCTTCATACATTACACCACAACTTAGTGGTTGCTCTAACTCCAGAGAAGGTTTCAGATTACTTTCTCTGGTAGAACTTGCTCTTGTCTACAGAGGGACCAAGATGCATTAAAAATCATTTACGCACTCTGAGTCCTTCTTAACTCGTTTATTTCAGAGCAAGTCTTCACGTAACATCCACAAGCACTGCACACGTCATGACTTGTGTCGAATGACTCATTATGGTATTTATTTTGTGAATTTGTTTGCTAACTTAAATAATCCTTTACATACCTTCTCGGGCGAAATACAATGCAAAAACTTGTAAGAGATAAGATAAATGTTTCCCCTATTCTTCTTTGCGTCTAAAAAAGTTTCACCTTATTTCAATGCCTTTCTATAGAGCATTTCCTCTTCCATAAATAACATGCAAAATGATGGGACTCAATCTTTCAGCCTTTCCTGCTTCATAAATTGATCATAGTTCCTCCCAAAAAAATTACAGCTAATATAGAAACTCGCAATGAACGTATTCGTGATTTTACATTTTTCAGAAAACGTTTCAATCCATTTTTTAACGATCAATACTGTGTGGATATGAAAAATGGAGCAATATTTATTGCGTCACGAGCTTGTGATGACGAATACAATACCGTATCGTCTTTCATTTCTCACTAAATATTCTCTCATCTGCAAATCTTGTACTCTCAAAAAATAACCAATATTATCAACACACAGCAATTGCTATATACGAAATAAGGACTTCATTCATTACCCAAGATTAAGAATCATGGTAATTATACTTATATCACCTATTAGCAACTTGGAAATCAGTTATATTTCACATCTTTTAGTTAAGTTTAATATTTAATTTATTGCAGTCAACTCCCCCGTCATTAATCAACCGGAAGAAGAGTAAAAGGACCAGCAAAAGCAAATGCCACGGAGACACGAGATTTCTCTGCAATCCATTCTCAAGTGAATTCATTGAAGGAGTTAAGAGAAGAATTGATAAACTTGAAGGACAATCCAACTTTCCTATCCTTGATTGCAAAGAAGAAGTCATTAAAACTTTGGGGACAAACCACTCCACCAACGATTCCCTATTCTACAGAAAACTACAACATAACATGCAGCGGTACAACTCCTTATTCCAGGTGTGTTACTTGCTAAAAAGAAAAGGTTTCAGTACGCGAAGCGTCGTCAGCTTTGCACGCATCTTTCATCCTGCTCATGAAAACTCTCCTCCATCTCCTCTAACAACAAATCTTACGGAAGAATTTGATAGAATCACGTACACAATGAACTACACAAATTACGACGAATTCCAACTCAACTTTTACCAGGGTATTAAGTTCAGAGACTTAGAGTTTTACTTAAAAACGAAACAAACTCCTCAGATCCAAGTAGTTAGCGAATATTACTTTCGCCTTTCATGCGTTTCGGAGTTTAAGACTCCTGAATTTATTCATTTTCATTTAAGTAACATAAACCCTCTCTGGGAACATCTTCTTTTTCCAATTTATGTGTGCACTGGAAGTTTCGAGTGGTTAAAGCAACATTATTCCTTACAAGATTTAGACTGTTGCAAACCTGGCCACATTATTCTTGCAGTGTTAAGTAAGTCCGATAAAATTCTGCGTGTTTATGATTCCAACAATTCGTTTTTCCTGCGGCACCATCGATTACAAAATGGCAACGTTCGGAAAACGTTAGAACCTAAATACGAAGTTGAAAATGAGACATTTTTTGAGTCCATCACTATTTTACAGACGAAACTTGAATACGAAACAGGGTTTAAAATTTCTATCGAGTTCATTTTTGGACCTGAATTAGCAGTCAAACAGAACAAAAAACTAACCAGTTCACAGATCAGGCTAATAAAAAAAAACGACGACCCACGTAATCACTCAGTGTCACATGAAAGTGTGGTTGGGTCTTGTGCAATTTACATTTTCTTCGTCGCCAATTACATCTTCTCAAGTTCTTTCACAACACATAAGACACTTCCTGGAACAGTTAGAGATTGTGCAGACACAGAAAATTACTGGAAAGTAACCAAGTTCGGACTAAAAGATCTCGAACACATTAAAACAGAAGTTTTAGCTCATTTGCGCACTCAAATTGATTTTCCTCCAATTCAAGTGTCTGTGGTCGATAAAAAATCCACAAAAAAAAAACTATCACATCAACTAGAATCTCCGAGAATTAAGTTAGCCAGGTGTACAAATTCCCACACAAATTAACGACCAACAAAATTTTGATTTATTATGTGTATAAACAAATATGTATAACTATGTGTATCAGTTATCTATTAAGTCAAATGTTACTGCCACATTCTAATTTGTTGTTGTTGAAATAAACATGAAATAAACAATGCATTCTTACAGCATTTCCTCATCATGATCCGCACTAGCTCGTACCTGATTAGCAAAGAAAGTCACCATGTCAACTTCTTCCGCTACTTCTCCGACTTCCTTGTAAAACTTAATGTCCTTCTTTTCTTCTTCGGATGCAAGAAATCGAAGTTTGCGCTTGAATTTGTCATTATCTGGCAAAAACGAGCTATTATAATTGAAATTAGGAAATCCATCATGAGCCCTTTTTCCCCCGAAGGAAAACACTTCCTCAGCCAACAGAACAGCAACAGCCGCAGGAACATCTACGTTCCACTTTTCGTAATCCTTATGATGCACATGATCATCAATATCTTCCAACTGCAGCACGTTTTTCTTGTAGTCGGCTAAAAAGTCGTTCAAAATCTGGAATGCCCGGCTTCTGATTACAACATTCTCTGGGCTGGAACCCATCACATTTATGTCTTTCAAAAGTCTGTTCAGTTCCTCATTAATCAGATCTGCGTCAAGATTCTCTCCAGGCTTCCCTACAATTACGAATACAAGCACAATTAATACTAAGATTAGAATTACAGTTACCTATCAGTTAATTATCGGCTTACCAGACAAGTTGACAGTACTATTGTATTTCAAATCATGAGAAACATGGGGTGAGCCGTATCCGTGAACACGCATAAGCCACAAAGATACTGCTTTCAGGTAGTTTTTCCGCTTTTGATTGAAGAATTCAATTAAATGAAGCTTCGTATAGACAACCATTCGGTCTCCGTCATTGTGCCTTAAGGCTCGTTTATAACACTCGTAGTTGAGCATAACGTGCATGAAAGACTTGGAGTATAGAACTTTCTTATCCTTCCATTCTTTTTCGCACTCGAAAGTACAAAAAAAAGATGTCTTCGCACTGTCGTAATTTTTGGGTGGCTCTCTGAACGGTGACTTCTTTTTCTTCTTTTCTTGTTTCAAACACTGGGGATGATACCACAAGTAATATCTAGGAAAACAAAGAGCGCCTGCTTATTTTTCCGTTCTTAATTTTATACAAACTTTAACTGCAACTACCGAACCTGCAATTGTTATTGTCACAGCACACGTACTCGACATCTTCTTTCACATGGAAAGGCTTTTGACAGATGCAGTACCTGCAAGTTTCCAGACGTCATCAGACTATCAAAACAGATCATGTCACTGCTTATCTTACTTGCTTTGATGGACATTTTTGGCAAAATCACACCACTCAAATTCCACGACAGCTTCAGCAACTTCATCCAGAAGCTCCAACCTTCTGTCTGCGTTCATTTCAACTTCATCCTCTATTTCAATGTCCTTGTCCAATTCGTTTGCCTTGATTTTCAAAAAATTGCAGGCGCAGCCAACAATGTACGAAATCAAACTGAACTTAAGACCTCGAGCCGCCAAATTGAAGTTCTGCTTGACGTTCAAGTATTTCTACAAGCATTGAACAATAATTACAATATATTTACATCCAAAATGGGAAATCAGGGAAATAGATTACAAGTTTCATTACATGAGGATGCTTGAACGCAGACAAAAGATGTCGAACTGTTCCTTTACCAGCTGCGCCTTCCTTTACGACAGCGAACTCCTTCATGACGTCGGTTAAAAGGTGCATCTGTAAAACATTTTCATCATGAACTAATCATTGGTTTGAAATTGTATATTCATTACCCGCATGTGGAACTGTCCAACGCCAGGTATGAGCCGGTCATACTTGCTGTCGCCCTTATCTGCATTAAATGCATTGGTGCGAGCAGCGTAGAAATTCCTATTTGTGAGATTATCACATCCCACAACAGTCTCGACCTTCCTGCCGTCAACCTGAGGTATGTAGTTCTCGATGAAGTTGATGATTTTCTTGGTCCCGTCAGATTTGGAATTCTCCTCATCGATGATACCTAAGCTAATGACCGTTGACTTCTCTGACGACTCAACTGAGTACTTATGTTGCAGCTTCCATTGGATTGAATGATGATTCGCAATTGGCTGAAATACAGCAAAGTTCTTGCAAAGAATCAGTTTAATAAATTGCTTGTGGTCCTCCTTAACCACCTCTGCATCTTCTTCCGTTGGCAACAGAGCAGTGTGCGGCACATCTGCAGCTTTGGCGTACTTTGGTTCCGCTGTGTAAGCTTCCTTCGATATCGGAATCCGATTCGGTATGTAGGCCACACTGCTCATGTTGAGCATAGGAAGACCTCCTCTGGAGTTGGCGTGTTCCGTCTGGGCCTGGTGATTGATGTTGTCAGTGATGAAAGTTCCTCCGTAGTACTTATCTTCCTCGTTAATGTCGTCAAAGTGAAGTTCACGTCGAGCTTTGTTCGGTCGAAGTCTTGATTCCGGCACAATTTCATCCCACACATTCACATCTTCAAAATCTGGTAAATCTGGCAGCACGATGGGTTCAATTTCCATTCTATCTTCTCTTTCACGGTTCCACTTAGTCAGCACCCACTCAGACTCCTAACAAACGAATTGTTACTCCAAGTTCGATGAGTAATTGTCACAAGCTACTTACTGCTTTATACTGCAACATCTTCTTGTCAAATTCTGCACTCATATCCTTCAGGCAACCTCGAATAGTAGCGTAGCTGCAGGTGACTCCAAACTTACGCAACAAACCGTAGGTAGGCTTGGCCTCAGCTGAACAGTCACATTTCGCCTTACACGAAGAGCAGCATAAGCATAAGTCGCACTTACACACACCTATATCATGTAGCTTGTCACAATTCGACCAATTACGGTCGTTAACATAACCAAGCAGTTTAGACAAAATTGCCATTCGAATGCAAGCCGACTCGTTGAAAGTTGATCCCTTTCTTTTCATTTGTAAAATAATGGCTTCTCCTTGACTGTTGTCTCGAGAACAACGGCCTATCTTCTGCCAAAGATGAGATTTCGATTGGTCGATGTCATAGATTATCACCCGTTGAATAGTTTTGTTGTCCATTCCTTCACGTAAAACAAATCGTTTTAAGATAAACAGAAATATGAGATGAAATGTGCGATTACAAAGTGAACTGTGTATTTTACCAAGGCCATAACCGATTGTAGCGAAAAGAATTCTGATGTAACCATCAGGCTTGGAGAACTCTCTCAAGATTCTCTTCTCGCAATTGACACCCATGTTTGCGTGAAAGTGCTCGCTGACGTTATCATCAATCTGTCCGTCTGAAGTATACGTCTGGCCAAAATCTGGTAGTAGTTTTCGTAGTGTCAAGTTTAATACAGTAGCTCCGAAGACGGATGTAGTGAATACAATAGTCCTTGGCATGTTCAAACCTAACTCCTTGAACTCATTCGCCAGCATCTGTAAATTTGAATCCGCGTCCTGCTTTTCTTTAAGTTGCAAGAAGATCTCCGGACTGTGTGATTAATGATTCTGTTGCTTATTTACGACACGGATAAGCAGTTAAATACGCATACGTACCGATCAGGAGATGCAAATACTTTTTCCAGTGAGTTCCTTCTCACGCCTAGGATCCTTAAGATATCATAAAACTGCTTTTCTTCTGCAATTGTGGCTGTACACATCGCAATAGGACATGGAATAACGTCACGGAGTTGATTAAGTTGCAGAAATGCCGAACGAAAGGTAGTTCCCCTATAAGTGACATGACTCAATGAACAAAAATTACATGAGGCTGAGACTGATACATGATAGCAATTACAAAACTCGCACCATTCACTTATAGTATGAACTTCGTCTACAATCACTTGGGTCACCTTGTTACTGCTTAAGAATCGTTTGACATTGCATTCCCCAAGAGTCTCAGGGGAGGCGAGGAGAAAGATTGGTTTCCGCGTGTTACCGTCTGCATTAATGACATGATTAAAATCAAATACGACCTAAAATGATTAATATCATTAAGATGGAAGCTCACTTTCAGCAATGAAGCGTTGGGCACTTCCATCTTGGACTGAATCGGTGCTTAAGATTAGCGAAGGTAAGTTCCACCCGCTCATTATCTGTTGCACCTGAGTGGTGAGATTGTTGAGAGGACTAATCCAAATCGTAAGCTGCTGTTGATTCCAAATCTGCATGAAGAAGGATGAGGAATGAAGTCGAAAGCCATACAACAGGCCGTGACAAAGAAAGTTTCAAACATACCTGAGCTTTGATTATGGAAGATGCAGTCATGGCCATTGTTTTGC
This sequence comes from Isotomurus maculatus, assembly GCA_034696585.1. Taxonomy (NCBI): domain Eukaryota; kingdom Metazoa; phylum Arthropoda; class Collembola; order Entomobryomorpha; family Isotomidae; genus Isotomurus; species Isotomurus maculatus. The sequence continues at coordinate 8,594 of JAQGAC010000931.1, forward strand.
CGTATGAAGTTGGAAGTAGAGCAAAAACATCTTTACCACGCAACATCTTGTGGATAACACTTGCCTGCAGCGGTTTGAGAGTTTTTATTTGAGTAGCCATACCGGCAGTGGTAACGTGATTGTGGAAAAGAAGTTGAATTTCTTCATAATCTTAAGATACCCCACAATAAGTCGGTTCAATTTCCTCGTAGAACTGGGCGTAATGGATATTGCAAATAGTCCCGAATTGAAGTTTTGAAAAATCCAAAGATTCGTCGAGAAGTTGTATTTGTTCCTTAATAACTGTCTGTTCAACATCACTGAGGTCTGGGAATATTTTTTTGATATTTACAGTGTCACACACTGTGTTAGCGAATTTTTGCACGGAGCACTGCATGATGTGCAGATTGTAGAATGAATTAAGGATTGTGTGCAAGTGGGGAGAACGAGACTGTCAGTTTAGTTGGCGATAAGTGTTGGTTCAAGTGAGTCGCTTTGAAGAGTGAAGACATTTGAGACAAGACGGAGAGTGAAGTAGAAAGTGCTAAGGTATTGGGGAATCTCGAGACTTAATAATGACGCTGCCTTTTTTGTTCAGTTGTTTGGTCATGTGGGTGAATATCTGTGGAGGAAATTGTTTCCTGGCAAAGAAATATTTCAATGAAATGGAACCGAAGGATACACCACTTCTGTTCTGTCCAGAAAGTCAAGGAATGCTGTTCAGAATTCCAACAATGCCTGTTTGCGAAATTCCGTACAATTCCGTGAATCGGTCAACCATAGTGAAACTTACCTTTTACTGGGAAGATATAACATCAGAAGCGATTGACGGGTACGAGTGCTTTGGTGAGAAGCAAGAAATAACGAACAATTGGAACTTTGGATGCATTAGAACTTACGGAGAAACCCAAAAAATACACGTGTCAATTAAAGAATGTCTTGAGATGACGCAAAACAAGATAGCACCTAATGGAAAGGTCATGAAAGAAGTCCATTCGGGAATGTATGAAACACAAGATAAGGGTTTACCATATGAAGGATATCTGACGAAAACGTACGAACGTGAGAACTATTACTTCACTTCTGCAATGTTGACTGTCTCCAACGATGGAAACAACAAAATAAACACACTGTCATCAATAACCGAAGAATGCATCGTAAGCAGGAACTCGTGCCCGACAGTGAAAGGTGTGCTTGTGTGGGAATCAAAAGGATTCAATGAATGCAGAATGAAGCTGGGCGACAGTGCAAGCTGTTTGAGAAGCGGATCAACGATTTCTTGTGAAGACCTGGAAACGTCGGTTTGTAAATGGGATAGTGTGAATTTGTGTGGGGTGAAAGTCGCAAGAAGTCATACGGGACTTTTATTCTCTTCCGAAAATGAAGGCGAAATCCTTGACGACGTCAGTTCCACCAGTGAAATTAAACAAGCTTTTGGATTAGTGGGGAATCGAGTGAAAAGGGATGCGAAATTGAAACTAGTGACGGCGACCGAGTTGGCAGGCAAAATGCAGTACCTGAACGACATTATTGACACTAAACTTAGTTATGTGGCCGTGGAATTTCATAAACGTGTCTGTTACAACCATCAAAGGCATTACAAACAAATGATTGATGCAGCAGAAAATGGAAACCCAAGTTTGATGGTCCAAGAGTTTCTTGGAGACAGGAAATACAGGGCAAGGTCAGCTGGGGATGTCGTAGCTGTTTGGCTTTGTGAAGAGATAACTACGTACCAGTTCTTGGAAAACGATATGAAAATTAATGAGCATCCTGTTAAGTTTATGTATAAAACCGACATGATGATGGTAAGAATTGTAGCTGAATGGGGAACAATTTTATGTTATGTCCTTTGACCTTTGAATGTCCTTTGAATGTCATTTGAATGACCTTTGAACAGGGCTGGATGAAACCCTTCTCGCACGAGATTGTAGTAGAACCAACTTTAGCAGAACTGGAGACAGGAGATTTTATATTTGACCGTGGAAATGGTCAAGAACTTATCAACCTGAGTCGTAAGCAGGTAGCCATCGGAGTCAGAAACATGACTCACAAATACACGCAGAATGAAGTCAACACAACTCTACCGAAGCAGACGTGGGGAGTACTTGGCCACAACTTCCAGGATGTCTTTAAGGAGGCAAAACAAAACTACAGACAAACTAAGGTCGTCACAAGGAACATCCAACAGAATTTGGACAGGCTCTCCAACAAAATAGAAGAAGGAACATCACTGTCTCAAGAGGAAGAACGATGGAAAGATATCATATCAAAGATTTCGCTAGCCAACATAACTCAGTATATAATAGCGGCGCTGTGGTGTGGCGGGGGGATATTAGGTGTGACATGTAAGTGAATTATTTCGATAAATTAGTAACCGTATTCAAGGAAATCATGGCGAATGAAATAATTGTTTGAATTAGTGTTCCTGGTTTGCCTCTACTTCTGTTGCCGAAGTTCGTCAAGTGGAACTAGAAAGTTGTGTAAAATAATGGGGTATGGTTCCGAAATTTGCATTGGAATATGTGCAAAAGGTGCCAGTAGATGTGGAGAAGGTGACAACGGCGAACTGGAGGAAGTAATTGTGAGTCGAAGACAAGCCAGGAAAATTTCTAAGGGAAAGAATGAAAGGCAAGTAGTTGAACCTGCGTATTACCGGCGTCGTACACCAACAGCTCCAGGAAGTAACGACTACGTAGTTGTTGACAGATTTAACAGGCCTCTTCCTCCCTTTCCTGACAATGCTGGTATTAATCCTACTCATTATTCACCTTACATTACGGATGCAGTGTCTAATGTGTGAATTGTCAGTAATTTCCTCATTTACCAATATTACTTGAGTGTTGTTTGTATGTTGCGAAGGATTGAAATTTTGTTAAAAGTTATTTGGGAAAGAACTATACAATAAATTAATTTGCGCATGCTTTAAATGTTATAAGTAATTTCTTCATCAGATTCTAGGATAGTTAAATTGTAATCTTTATACTCACACTCTACCGTAGACAATCCCAAATAGTTTGTGTTTTAGAATTGATGGCTAAAAATTACAGCTTACGAAATTCAGTTGAATAAATTCTTATACTTGTGACTTGAATAATTATAAATTAGTCATAAAGTTTAAATAGCAAGTCGCTTCGCAACAGGCCCTGAAGTCAATTTGTAACACTGGTCAGCTTTATCCTATGGTTCACACCCTGCTTTCACTCATTTAACGCCTTTGTTTCTCCTGGCAACACAGATTTGCAGCTTTATATCTCAGACAGATTCTGGAATGGCAAGCGTGCATGGAACAGTGTAGCTTGGAATCCGAGAATTCGAACCATAAGTGCTGTACGCTTCGCATTAGCACAGGTTGAACAAAACAGTTCAACTTTTGAACCAAATACGCATCCCACAGAAATGCCTCCAATATGTAATAGAATCTTGCATCACAAGTTGTATATATACAGCAGAATATACTTACACTAAAACATCTTTGGTGTTATCAAACGATATAGGCTGGATGAGTGTTGACTATAGGACTCCTACAAACAGGGAACTTCCCTCTGAGCTGCAAAACGCAATCTGCACAAATACAAACATGACCGCAGTTCATTAAGATAATTTCTTTGGGATTATGAAAGCACACTGTGCAAATCTGAATGTCACTAAGACCCTCAATGTCGACATTTGTTCTTACCCGAATGATTGCTTCCCGCATTTGGGCCAACTTTCTCTTAGACCACCATGCTCTGGCATGTCGAGCTGCTGCCAACGCACCTACAGACGCTACTGCGAATACGGCAACTTTCAAAACCGTATTTCTTCCTTCCAGTTTCTTAATGATGCCTGCAAAACAGAAATAGTAATGAATGACGAGTTATATATTAACCTGAAGCAGATTAATGTCAACTGAAACTAACTTTCAACAGGCAGAGTACTTAGTACAAACTTGTAATTGCCATTATCCTTTGAAGGAACTAATTTGATTTGCCCACTAGGAGAATCTCGAACAAGCCTTCCTATCCCAGTGACAACACTATCAACAGGGAGAACTTCTTCTGTACGTTCGACACCTCTAACAGCAACCCCTGTGAAGAAACCAAGCACAGTTGAAGCAGATGGGTTGAAGGATGTCGCCACAGTTAAGAACAAATTGTCTTCTTACGCTTCGAAACGATTGTCAATTTCAACCAAAATCTGCTTTCCTGACTTCGTCAAATTCTTAAGAGCAAAGGGAATTGCATTCTGCGCTTGGTGGAGCGTCTTCACATTGTCTCCCCTATTTTCAAACGTCCATGTTAATAAAATCAAATATCTTAATGTGACTTACTATTTTTATCAATTTACCTATGGTTCCAAGCAGATCACTGTAACCACTTGCATCACAGCTTTAAGACCTGATGAGCTCTCGATCGTCTGGCCCAACTTCTCCATTCGGTACACCTTCTAATAACTCTCTCAGCTCAGTTCCTACTGACAGCGTCGGCGCTTCCTGCACACAATATACTTTAAGTAATTTTGTATAATACCGTCGGTTTCTCCCGAATCTGCTTCACATCCAATCCAATCAGCAGCACAAACAGAAGACTCACAATCTGCCTGAACGAATTAAAAGAATAATTATTTAAATGTCATGCAACTTGATATTACACGAAGGACGACTCATTTAAATGCTCACAGTTTCATATACACACTACCATGCATAATAGTTACTCACCTTGTCTTCTAAGATGATGCATCCATCCATTAACTTTCTTCGTCCTCCACCTCCTCCAATTTCGGTTTCTCCCGAAGCTGCTTCACATCCTTCGACACGTCGATTTGCCGTGCCACCTCAAATTCAATGGCATTCACTATCGACCTGATACTACTGAGGTTCTTTACTTCAGTTCTAGTTCCTAGTTGCTTATCTCCCGTCTTTCGAACAGAAACATTGGCGTCCACTCGCAAGGCACCCTGTGACAGGATTTGAGAAATTACATTATTAAATACAGCTGCTTACTAAAGACTATTGAGTTACTGACAAACCTTCCATTTTACAAATTCAAGTACCAATACGCTGCAGAATGAGTGTGAGTTCTTTGACAAGCGCTCCTGCCTCCTCGCCGTCCTTAAGGTCTGGATGGAAGACGATTTCCATCAGAGCTACTCCAGCCCTGTTGAGGTCAATGAGACTCTTTCCCTGCTCAGGAACGTGAAGATTCTTCCCACTGTCTTGTTCCAACAGCAACTGATGTATTCTCGAGGATGTGTAGTAAGGCTTCTTATGTACAGTGGGGTTGTACACAACAAACTTTAGTTGACCTTCATTTGCGATGTCTTTTCGTTGCTGTGTGATTTGAAACCCCGCAGGTAAGCATTAATTACATTTGCCTTTAAAAGATTTACTACCAACCTTACCTGACCTCTTAATGATCTGGAGCTGGAGCTGGAGGAGCTGGAGATGGAGCTGGAGCTCCTCCACCACTCCCAGTTTTCGCTTCGGAAGCTTCTTGGCCAACAGGACCCTTCGACCCTCCTCCAACAACTTCGACGTCGACCTTCGTTCGGCTCCGACAACAACAGCACTTTATGAGTGGGGGGAGACACTTCCCTAGAAATATAAACACACATATAACAAAAATTATGTACAAAATTAACATAATCATTGTTAATTAATTAAAATTTAAAATAATTGTGTGTGTTTGGAGCTGCAGGGAAGTCGTATTGTTGTCCGTTGGGTTTCATGGAAAGTGGTGGTGGTGGTTCATGAATCGAGAGTACGGCCACCTGGTGGTAGAAATCCCTTACTTGGTAGTTGACTTTCTCCTCCACAGGTGACCGCACCATCGACCATCTGCTCCCAGAGAGATAGGACTTTTAACCAACCGTGGGTAGGTCAGCGTAGGTGTCCGGTCTCCCATGGTTAGTCAAACCAACTAGTTGAGGTAGACGTCTTAGGTTTGTTAGGAAGTCACACACAACAGTCACAAAGCACACGACGCCTGAGAAATTAAGTGGGCGGTGGTGAAACGTTAAAAGCCGGTCTTCTCTGTTAGTGTGGGAGAGAGAATCAAAACAACTCCGCTGTGGTGGGAGGAGACGGCTGTTTGAACTTGGCGGTGTCTCCGATTGTTTGGGGGTGAAGTGAGATTGCCGCTTACCCCACGCGCACCTCCGAAATATTCTTTTTCTAAAAATTGAATCGTTTATGACTTTTTGATACAAATGAACTTAAATTGCTGCTGCTTAAGTACGATCAAAGAATGCAGATGCTTTTAACGATACGGACAAGTTAACATTAAAACAACAATGGCTACAGAAAAACAGAAGTCATGAGTCGACAGTAGGAAATTGAACTTTCTATTTATTACATACAAGTTTGCTTATTATTGCTTACATGCTAATTCATATTTACAAGTTTGCTAATTAGGTTTAAGTTGATTAAAAGCTTTAAGGTAATTGTCTGACGTGGTTCTTTTTCCAACCCGCTTTTTCACTTTCCGTTGTACTTGAGTTTCTTCTGGAAGTCATCAATCTTCTTCAGCACTCCACCCACAACGACACTCTCACAAACTTCCTTCTCAAGTTGGTCTGCAAACATCTGCGCGTTGAATTGTCTTTCCAACCGACGGTCGCGAATGAACTCAGCTCTTCTTCCTTCGAGTTTGGAGAGGCAGCCTTTGAGTTTGGCGAAGTGAAACCATTCCTGAGCCTCCCTGAACAACCCCAGTGCTAAGAAACTATTAGCGAGAAGCTCAATTGCTGCCCAACATTTCAAGTACACAGCGAGTTTCCAATACTCCAGGGCGATTTCGTAGGTTGCAGGATTGCCAGCAACGTTGTGAGTGAGGTGGATGACGCCGATGTTGATGGCTGAATGGGGAGTTCCAAACTCCAACGCCTTGTGGTACCACTCGAGTGCCTAAGAATTGGTTGATTTGTTAATTGGGATGTCAGGAGTTAATTAGACAGTGAATCCTTCATAATTTAGTGAATTACCTTTGAGACATCAGCAGCAACGCCTTCCAAACCGCCGCTACGCGGATCGTACGCTATTCCAAGTTCCTGACAGGCTTCTGCAACGCCAAGATTCCTCGGAAGATCTCCCGATCCCTTGACAAATTCTTTGATTGGTTCCTGGCTGGCTGCCTTGAGGAAGAGCTCGAGACTTTTGGCCGTGTCTTTGGGGAAGCCCGTTCCCTCCTGGTGCATCTTTCCCAAATGGTAAAGACAAAACGCGTCGCCCAAGTCTGCTCCTTTCGAGATGAACGCAGCTGCTTTGTTGAGGTCCACAGGGAATCCTTCGGCTCCAGTCAAGTGGCGGTGTCCCATCGTGTAAAGTTCAAAGCCAGGCCAAAGTACGACGACCAAGGGACGGAGCTTCGATCCCTGTTGGTCCTGGATTTCTTGTTTGTCTCTTCGGAGGTCGATGTCTCCGTTGTGGCTCAAGTTAGCCATGAATACACGGCGTAACGACAACTTGCAAAAGTGAAGACTTTCGGCAGTCAATTCCGACGAGTCTCCAAGTTGAATAGCCTTGTTGAAGTTCCCGATAGCCTTGTGGAACTTCTCCAGCTTTTCGTAGGATTTGCCAAGTCTCGCGAATCCTTGAAACAACTCAGGTCGAAGAATCACACAGCGTTTAGCATCTTCTTTTGCAGCTTGAAAGTCTTTGGTCTCCAATTTAGCGACGGAACGGTTGGAGTAAAGAAGGCCCAGCAGCTCACGAGGAACGTCTTTGAGGTCGATGCCCTTTGAATACTCAGCTGCAGCCTCAGCGAACCTCTTCTTCTTGAATAACTCGATTCCAGCCAATCGGAACTCCTCTGCCTTTTGAGAAGATTCGGAGGACTCCGTGGTCATCTGCTCCGGAGTCTTTAGTTTACTTTTCGGTTTTCTCAGAAGGTCTGTGGTCATTCCAAAGTAGGCGAGAATCTCGGTAGTCTTTTTCCACAAATTCCGCAGCTTGTCTTCGTTCATTCTCTTCTGCCCCAACTCGTTCATCGTAGCCCTGAGGATGTCAAAGTTGCTCGATGTCAATCCACCGAATATGATTGTGGAGGAGAGTTCCAGGAAGTCATTTGGGGTCAACTGGGGGAGGAAACTGGAGATGATGTCGACGAGGAGAGGGAGATCCCACGAAGAAGAGTTTCCACCCTCCATTGCCTCCTTCCGAGACTTCTTATTGTTAGTAGACGAGATGCTACCCAATTTTTTGCCAAGTTGGAGAACCGCAGGAGCACCGGGAGTTCGCAACAGTTTCTTTCCAAACGACTTGTTGTCCTGCCACGGTGACCCCATCAGACGCTGCCAAAGGTCACGAAACAGTTGGCGCAGGAACTTGGGAGCAGCGTCGAAGAAGGCGTAGTTCAGCTTCTCGTAGTAGCTGTAACTTTTCACTTTGTCGATCTTGTCCTCGGAGGAGGAGGCAGGTCGACTTGCTGAAGACATGGCGAATGGGGATTCAATTCGAACAACGAAATGTCGACAGGTTAACAATGAGGACAAGGCGGAAGCAGGAACAATTGAGCAGCAGAAAGCAGAATCAAAAGTGAAGAAAAGCTGAGGAAGTTGCGGAGGCTGCGGTGGCTTTGTTGTTGTTGTTGTTGTTGTTGTTAGAAACAAAGGAAAAGATGTGGGTACTATACTTTAGCCGACAACCGACAGGCTCCCCCCCCCACATAACCGATTTGTCGGCCGACAGCTGAATTCGTATACCCTAGCCGACAACCGTTCCCACAACTCAGTTTTGTCGGATATGCCTTCCGAAATGTATACCCTAGCCGACAATTCATCCGACAATCCAGA
>JAQGAC010000932.1:0-17332 GCA_034696585.1 Isotomurus maculatus
GAAAGAGGAAACTCATGCGAATCCCGTTGAGTCACAAAATCCTAAGGGATGGATGTGATGTGACATTTCACCGGAAGCTGTTAGCCCTTAAGACGGGAAAGAAAGTCTTTTTACTACTGCGAGAATCCTTACTTTCTACACTCAATTCTACGCAATTCGTAGAGAGATATGAACGTGTGAGTGTGTGTAAAGTGCGGATATACCCACAAAACTAAAGGTCGAGCATCAATCTCAAGCTTTCCTGAGACGACCTTCTCTACTTTCTTTTTGATTCTCAAAGAAAGGAGCACAGTAACAATACAAGTGTGTGTGTGAGTATCAAAGTGCAATGTCTTTTATAAAGCCAAGATCGCAGGAAACTCACCCTGACTGGAGGCTTAACATCATCTGACCAGTATCGCGGAGAAGTTGTAGTAGAAGTGGGAATACTAGTAGACCTGTCAGAAGGGAAAGCCTGCGACATAACCCTTCCATTTGAGTCGTGTTGATCTCCTACGAGACGAGACGTGATGGTTGGCCGATCTGAATGAAACTGGTGAGAATGATGTGACCCCTGCTGGTAGTAGAGTTCTTGTTGTGACTCCTGGGCATTTCTTTCGGCCGGTTGAACCCTAACTTTATCAGTTTGGGAGTGAATCGTCGTCCTAACTTGGTCCTCGAGTGAAGTGAGACGCACGTGGAACCATAACAAAGTACCCAGAAGGAGTCCAGAAACACTTAGCAGTATAAAAAACCTCACTAAAACAATCGCGAGAGAGAACAATGACGAGGAGTTTCTAGTGGTTGGGAAAGGGAAAGTGGAGTTCGGGGCGGGTTGAGATTTACTTTCTCTCGAGTAATTAATTTTATTCTTCTTGGGATGCACTTCTCGAGGGCTGCCATTCCCATTACTGCCACCATCATCAGTGGATCCGATAATATTGGAGGCCTTCTTTCTCCCTTTGTTTGTCTTGACAGGGGAAAGCAAAGGCTTTCTCCCGTCTTGGCCTATGTAAAACGCCCCACCACCATTACTCTCATCTTCTCCTGATGGTGTAGCAGCAGCGATGCAGCTTTTAGTGGTGTTTAACCCACCCGAAGTAAGGCCAGGGCTGCTGCTGCTGCTGTCCTTATCTTCGGATGAGATAGTGTTTGAAATTCGAAATGTCTCTGCGTTATTCATTGGATGCGTTGTGGTGGTAGGACCACTAAGACAGGAATGTTCTTCCCCAATGCCTTCTTGAGTGGTTGGAGAATTCGGGATACCAACAATGTTATTCAGACTGCAACTTCTGTCTTTCCACTTGGACGAACTTTCTTCCGGACCTGATGAGCAATTTACTAAAACTCGTTGTTGATGCGGCTGCTGGTGGTTCTGGACCTTTTTCGTAATCTACGTGTAAGTTGTACCATCACATGAAGTCTGTATTATTACATGGAATTAACACTGGTGGTGGTTGAAGTTCTTTCTGTTGGTCTTTGTGTGTGTTACTTACACACACCCACAACTTGTTTCATTCACAATTATTTATCCCTTCTAGGATTAAACTTTAAGAGTACACACAGTGGGGAGTAATAATGTACGGGAGTAATAAATATTTATTGTTTCAGACAGATCTTTCCATACACATGTAAAGATAGGTTGGAAGCGGTCCGACTTTCAGAGGGGAAGGGAGAGTATTAAATCGCATGGAATGAATTGTTTTATTACATCCGAGATGAAGCTCAAATTGATGATGAGATGGGAGAGTTTTTCAAGTTGTGGGAAGTGCGGTGCCTTTTCTGATAGTTCTGGTGTAAGTGGATGTAGCAGAAAGTAACGATCCAAGCATTTATTCTCCCATTCAATCTTTAGTTCGTTCAAATTACAGTCGAAGTCTTGGAGTCACTGAGAACACTGTGTTAAGTACAAGGAAAGAGCAATTTCCTCGCGTAAATTGTATTGATTAATACTGCGTGTGTCTTGTTAAGTTCTTGGGGAACAAGGATTCAAGTAATAATAAGTGTCAGATCCGTTCTTGACTTGACGGCTGATTGTTCACATTGCTTTCTTGTTTTCGTGGGATGCTTGTTTAATACACGAAATTCCGATTGTTGTTCCATGCATGATTTATGAAGATTAATGCTCATGCAAAATTGAGTAGGTGAAGAGAGAGAAAGAGAGATGTGTTCACTTTTCTCCCTAATTACTTGTCCATCGCAGCTTGGTTCTTTATTAAAGGTTTAAACTTCCAACACGGTCTTGCCAACGTGGAAAGTAGATTAATTTTTGGACCGTGAGAAATCGCAAGTCTGTTGGAAAAATGTCATCCAAATATGTTAAGTTGGAATCATACGTGAACTTCGTTTTTACGTGAAGTAAGTTTCACGGAGAAGCTGAAAAGCACGACGCACGATGAGTACTTTTTAGTCAGAAGAAACTGGTCTTTGTTTGAAAGGCTTGAGTTTTTAAGTGCCTAAAATGTACTCTGTCTGAACACTTTAATAATACTTAATGCACAGAGTTCTGTGTCTATCTGAAACTAAACCTTTCTTCCAGTTTTGTTCACAGTGGGGTAAAACAGAAGAGTATAACTCGCCTGGCTATTCAATTCTTCTTCTTAGCATTTTTGAATACTTAGATATGTCTGTGTGAAGTAGTTCGCATAAGATTGCAACGCGCTGTAACCAGGACACGCAATAAGTACTTTCAATTGTAAAGAATAAAGTAAGAGTAAAAGTGAACGCATGTGTCCTTCCTCTATAATATAATGCTGTTCCACGCGAGTGTCTGTGGTAAACTTTTTACTTTAGCTTTCGGAAACCTTTTGTACAGAAACGGAGAAACTTTTTAAACCTCTCATGATTCCATTTGTAGTGACTTGTTGAAGAGGTTTCGTCTCCTTCTACTCCTGCTGAAATTCCTGCAGGGTCCTCCGCAGTTCGTGGAGATTCATCTCCAACACCATTATTTCCAGTTGCACCATCAGTTGAATTGGAAGAGACTGTTGGACTGCTCCTTGCACTTGTAACAGAAGAAGCAAGACTACTCGTCACGATGGTAGTCGTAGTTAAAGATTCAGCTGAAATTGAAGTGCTTGTCAGTGTCCTCCCATCACTCGTGCTTTTACCACTGGAGAGAGTTGTCGTCAGACTCCTCCACAGTCTGAATATTCTATTATCTTTGGTTCTTGAAGATGCTCCTCCTTCTCCTGACTTGTTCTTAACAATAGATTGAGATTTCGAGTGTCCTACAAGAGATGTGGATAAGGTTGGATGCAAAAAGGCTTCTCTTGCCCCAAGAATACCTTTGGCTACTTTATTGTAACTCCGAAGATTCTGAGATGAAGGTGGCGATGATAAAGTTGGAGGTGGCGGAGAAGAATTGGAAGGTGAGACTCGTGCAGAAGATCGTCTGAGAGAGTAATTGTTGTTCCTACCTCTGCGTCTTCTCAGATACTGGTTATAACAGAGTCTGCAGTACTTGTGGCCTTCTTGACTTGAAGTAGGTGTTGGTGGTTGTGGCAGAAGTGATGATGAGGAATACTGTGGAGAAGGATTCGCCTGTAGATGTAATTGTGTAGATGATGATGGGTGTAGATTGCTTCTGCTCCAAGTGGCTCTTCGTCTACCAGACTGAGAGGAACTACTATAAAGAACAGGATTGCTGTTTTGATCCTCAGAGTAAAAGTAATGGAGTGGCGAGGAAGGCGGTGAACACTCCTGTTCAACAGTCACAGGACGAAGAAGTAAAAGATAATGTATCATTAAGACTCGTGTATTGAGTCACTTGCTTTCCACTTCAATTTATGCAATTGGCATTTCACCAATCAATTCTGTCCACACCACATATTTTGTATATGATGGAGGTTGCGTGTAGACAATATTTCCAGAGTGTTATTCTCCAGGAAATGAACATTCAATTGAAAGTTGGAGTCATTGTATTCCTTGCGTGCATAGAGAGAAAGTCCTTTAGAAATAAACAACGGGGAAAGCCTTGGGGAAAATTCACACGCTGAGATGATGACGACGACGTGTCTCCCTTCGTTGGCAGAGACCCATTTTTGTTCTCATTGTGAAGAAGGAAAAAGGTCTTTCAATAGAAATCAATTAAACTAATGCAGGTACCATGTTCAGCCAGTGTTAAATCAATACCGGCGGTCTGGTGATCTGATGATGATGCTATAAAATATATCTATAGACAGAACACACTTTTACACACGTTTCCCCAGCACGCAATGTAGTAATAGTCCATATAATAAAGGTTCTCTCCACAATAGAAGAACACACTGAAGATTCCTCTGTGCTTTCACCCTCAAGGAGATAATCATAAAATGTGCATGAGGGTAGTAGCAGTAATAATGGACTTGATCTGAGATAGTTCACACAGGCACAAAACGACGAGGAAATTATCTCAAGTATAAAGATCCTCGTGTGCTTTATTCCACGTAGTTAGTGTGGTTGGTAGTTGGCAGAGAGTAATAAAAATAATAGTTGGTGGGAGAAATGTTCCTCATGATATTTAAGGCATCTGGAGGAATACTCATAGATATCGGAGAAAGATCGAAGAAAGGATTGAGTTGAGTAGTGTCAGATGCACTGAGCATTCAACAAGATTTAACGCACAGTTTATACTTGATAGGTTGATAGTAAAGCTACAACTGTACTTTTACGTACGTGTACTTCTATGTGTGTGTGGTTTATTCCTCACATGTCAACTATAACATGTATCTTGAAATCGGTGGGAACGTGGAGAAACCCAAAGGAATACGGGTAACGGATTGACACGAACGATAACTGGATACTTATGATCAAGTGATTGGAAAGTAATGTGATGTGAAAGTAGTAGTGGTATCGCTGTGAGGCTGTATGGCGATAGGCGCAATGCAGCAGTAGTATTAGGAGATGTCGAAAGTTGATGATACTCCGAGGTAAATAAACAGAGACTACAGAGACGTTGTTACGCACAGGGAAAGCGTGAGAAAGTCCGTCTGGAGGAATGAAGTAAAGCTGATGTTGCTTCAAAGAGAAAGTGGAGTCGACTGAAGCTGAGACTTCCAAGTTGGTCGAGACTAGTCTGCCTTTAGAGTGAAATGGGAACAGGCAAAGGAGATTCCACTCTGAGTCTGAGAGTACGTGGAGACTTTCCCGTGTAATCTGATGGTGAGAGATGGATTTGCGTTTATTTACTTATGTTCAGTGCGTTGCATACCTACAGCATTAGTGGTGTGTACAGCTGAGGGGAGAAAGTGCAGGTAGTTGAGTTTTTGGGTTTATGAAGGCAGCAGAAGGGTGAGACAATCCTTCGTGTGTAGCTTGTGAGTCGTGTGGTATTTGTAAGGATGAGCATGTGAGCGAAATAGCAATAGCAATAGATCTCTTGACAATAAGTTTGAGTGCAACATTCAGAGAGGAGGAACTACTTCGTAGGGATTCCCGGATTCCTCTATAATACAAATTACACTGTCTGCTTGTACTTGTAGATAGGAAAGTGCAGGTGTAAGTATTATTTTAGTTTGTATGGGAGTTTATGTGTTTTCACTGGACAAGGAATATTGTGGGAAAGAACCTGAATGGGAGGAACGAATATAAATGTAATATCTTGTGCAATTTAGATCTTTCTGTATATGGGGAAGCCTTTGTTGAAGGAAAGTTGTTGTAAATGCATCATATTTATCTGTGTGTACTTGAGACTGTGTTTGCTTTGAATTGTTTGCGTTGGAAGTTGAGGTGGAATTTGCCCAAGTAAACTTTTTGGCTGGGATATTTCTCCACACGAAAGTAATGTTTGTGAAGAGAATGCAGATAGATGCAAGTGCAAAAGCTTAGTGAATGCAGGTGATGTGTTTAATGGCTAGGGGAGCTTTCTCTCGGTTGGGGTTGGGATTCTCAGAATATGAATGAAGGAATTCCTACTCACTTTAGTGCTTATAATATATACTAACTAAGATTAAGTAAAAGTAGTGCCAGAGTGTGTTTTCCATCGGATGTAGCTTCCTACGAGGTGAATCATTTATTTGGCTGTTGTAGAATGTAACTGTTTGTGCTAATGTTAGCTGGGGGAGCAGTAGAATTTGGTGTGGATGAAGAAGACTCGGAAATACGCAGCCACCTCAACGTACGAATTAATCCTTAGGGGGGTTCTTAAATGAATGAAATATGTAGCCGGAAAATTAACAAGGAGAGAACAATAATTACGATTGGAAAAGGAAAGCACTTATGTTTTCTCTTTAGGAGAAGCATCAACAAGTAAAGGGGCTGTGTGTTTATTTTTGGAGTGTCGCTAATAAAATTTTCCGGTTTATATTTCACAGACAGTGTATCTGGCTTTTAATAAGAGACTTTTGTATCAGGCATAAGACAGTCTTTGCGTCTCTCTTTCTTCTAGCAAACGAAATCAGCACAAGAAGTAAGGACGAACATGAGATTCATTGGAGCAAATCGAATTCCTTATTGTAATCACTGGAAGTTTGAAGAGACGGAAGACACTAGGGGAATCATATTGCAAAAACAAGTTAAAGAACTGCATGACAAACAAAGGCAAATAATGTATCACCACTCAAACAACGTCTCGTCCTCTCGTCTGATTGCAACAAGGATACAATTGATCATGTCGATTGCACAGACGAAAGCTTCTTCTGTCAATGTTTGATTTAAAATTGGGTCAAAGAAGAAATTCCCTGAATTGTGCAAGGAAAGTATTTTTAACTTTTTATTTTTTGTTGACTGAAAGAAACTTTCTGTCTTGGAAAGAATAAACTGGAGAAAACTTTCTTCAGAATTATTTCGTACCTCGAGTGTTTGCATAATAACGGGAAGGAAGCAGGGGTAAGTATGTAGTGCAATCATGTACATTCATACTCACTCAAAGCCTCAGCAAAATACTTCAATCTCAGGGATTGTTGAAGTGCACACATACACGAATGCACTAGTCTAGTATATATTATATACTATAATAGATTCGGCTGGGTGGAGAAACTGACAAGAGCAGGAAATAATTTCTCTAGATGAATAAAAGGTTTTTTAAAGTTTGTATTCAAAGCTCCGGTGTACGGTGGTAAGGTAAATGGGAGCAACATTCGCTAACTTTTCACATGTTCCAGCCATGCATTTCATGAGTGCCTATGAAGTTATGAAGTGCAAGTATTATTTATTGATGGAAGTTCTCTGCTTCGAACTGTGCGAGACGTTTGCAAAATACTCCCAGCCTCCAGGCATCTTTTATGCAACGCCTCAGATGTAACTATTTAAGAATTTTGAACCTGTTGCAGTAATTAATAAGTTATCAATACTTCCAGTTCCACCTTAGAGATTAACCAAATAGCAGTTAACCTAAGGGAATGCAAATTAAATAGGTTTCCTAATGAGCTGTTGCTTGGGCTAATTATAGAAGGGTCTTAGCACTAAATTGAAGGCTTTAGACTTCAAGGGACAAAATGACTTTGGTGAACTATGATGAGGTGTTGACTCGATACACATAACATGTGTAGTCCTTCACCTTGCAGGTTGTAGTGTGGCTAAATGTATACATTTACTTACCGTGAATTGCTTGTTACGGAGGGGAAACTTAAAGTATCCCTTGGTGGACTTTGTATTCCTATTCCAAACTTCAAAAATCTGTTGAACTGGGTACGAGGTAATTTATAATCATTAAAAATTCATTAGAAGAAGCTGTAGACTTCCAGCTCGTGGAATTTTCTTCTTATTCCTGTCATGAAATCTCTAAGAATATTGCAGTAAGAAGTTGCACTTCCCCAGCCCTGTGCTCTGAAGAGCATTCTCCTGACTCTCCTCTTTCAGTCAAGTCTTTGTGAATTTTTAATTAAGTTTCAAATAATTAAAGTGTAAAAATATGAACTCAGTGCACTTCTTGGTGGTGGTGATGGTTCTTCTGGGACATTTTGGATCTGCTCAGGACGACGGGACGGGAGGATTGCCGTCTAATCTTCCTTCCCCACCGGAACCGGAGAAGAAGAAAGCTGCAAAGAAAGCACCTGCACGAACTACTCCCCCACCTACCAGGCCTTCTGCACCCCCCACAGGACTTCCGATGCCTCCTCCATCAAGTACCTTCAGCAGACCTCCAACAAAAGTCTTCTACTATGACGAAAACTCCGTAGAAGATAACGCTATTCCGGAGGAGGATGCTCAGATTCAGAGTCCTCCAGAGTACGATGAAGTTTACGATGTAGTTTATGAGGATGATTACCCGTCGAATCAAGTTGCAAGTGAGTCTCCCAGTGCCCCAATTCTTGAAGATCCTCCAGAAGAACCTCCTCCTCCTCCTCCAGAACCGGAGGAACCTCCACACAGAGCTATTTTTGGTCTGGACCATATCATCTTAATCCTTGTTCCATCTTTCAAGACGAAACTTCCTCATCTACCCGATTGGGCTGGGTCGAATGTCAGGGTTGCATTACCAATTACAAGTAATTCCACACTCTCTGTTCACTCCACAGATTTCCGGATCATTACCTGCAATTCATTTACAATAAAACCTGCCCCAATTTTTATTTTTTGGCAGTTTTCTTCGACAAACTGACGATCCATCCACCTCCACTGCGTCCAGTGACTTTGGTTCCATTATACGGCCCATTTCTCCATGGAGGACACTTTGTGAAGAAACGGAGTGTTTCAAACTTGGAAATGGATGAGGACAAATCGAATGAAGTGGTGGATCCTTCCGAGGAGATGAAAGAAGCTGGGGACTTGGCGAAGGAAATCAGAGTGGACAGTGGTCACCCACCAACACCTCCCCCTGCACCTCAGAGACGTTCTGCCTTACCAAAACGAGACGTGGCATTCGATGAGTCAATTTATGGAGCAGAAAGAGTAATGTTGATTCCCAGATTGGAGAAGTTACTCGGATCATTTGGATTAGGGGGAAAGCCATGTCTTCTACGAGCCATTTGTGAAACACATGAAGTTCCGTTGGTCCATCACGGGTATGGACTCCTGGGTGAACTTCTGACATTATTTTTTAGGTACTGCACGAGACAAACTCTCAGTCTACTCTATAAGGTTTACACTAGTATGTAGAAGTATGTAGTAAGTAGTTAAAGCAATGACAAAGTTTTTAAACTCTAACTCACATCTTTCTTAATAGCTTAATCAAACACGAGTCTCTCATGTGCCAACCCAAGTGTGACTAAGCTTGGCACACACCAACAGTTCTTTTAAATCCTCTCGTGGAATGAGACTCAAAAAGATTACAAAAAGCTCGGGAAACTTTCTCTCTAGACTCTTTTAAGATTATTAAGTTAATCCAATCCAACTAAATCTTCGTTCTTATGTGTCTATGTGTGTCGAGTGTCGACTCTGTCTGAAGTTGTTAAGAGCTTGACAAAGTTTACATTTAGTTTTGTGTTGCAGCATAAGTCGATCTGCCTTTGCCAACACTCGTCATCTTGCTGAGTACCTGGAAGCAGAGGAATCTGGGAGGAGAGGAAATTGCTCCGAGTATTTTCATACCTGCCCTACTTCTATCTTTTATTGGGAGAAAACTCATCACCATAATGAGAGTCACGGTGCTGATGGCATTCACTCTGACCAGGAGAGTCATCCCGGAGTGATTGGATTAAATGAGACACATTATCACCCGGACTTGGAAGCTGTGGATGAGGATGAAGAAGACAAGGATGATGATGACGATGAGGATGATGGGTTTAATGAAATAGTCAAACAGATTCTATCCTCGAGAGATTTGCTTAACTAAACTTAATAAAAGAGTATGAAGTCTATGCTAATTCACATCTTAGAAGGTGTTTGTGTAAGTGTGGGTTTCGTTTTGCACAGGAAAATGTACCTATCTTCCTACGTTTATTGTGTAAATTACACATGCACTGAAGTGCGTCCGCCAACTTCATTAATTATTCTGTGTGGCTAAGGTTGAATTTCCATTTAGGTAAAATCAATTAGCGGTAAGAGCCTCAAAAGGAGATAATGTGGTCGGTAAGTTCAACACCAAGTTTTGTGCAGGCTGAAGATAAATGCTGATAAGTGATTTTCATCAGCTCATATCACTTCAAAGGCGTGGGATTTCATTGAATGCAATAAAGAATAATAGAAACTGGTTTGTCTCATGTAAGTGTAAATTATGAGGCGAACTGCAGTTGCTGAGAGTCGCCCGTCTGGATGCAATAATAATGAAGCTTTCGAGGCATTGATAATAGAATACAGCTTTCAATTAATTATTATAAGATTGAATTTCAGAACTGTAGAATCTGAAAAAGTAATAAAACGTGAGAGAAAGCGAATTATGAGTTGAATATTTATTGCATACTTGATAGTTTGGTTCTTCTGTAGCTCAATAAATATATATAAAAAAGATATCTACTCACATTTCTACATCTAGACTCTAGAAGAAATTACTAACAATAAGCTTATCAACAAACTAATATTTAGATTACTGCTAACTGCTGAACACCCTTGTATCCTTGAGTAATGACTTGAACTGTTCTTCTAGATTTTTGTTACTGCGAATTTCATCGTAAGACACCTGCAAATCAAGAACATACTGAATGTACTCGCTACAAAGACTTTTGGAAAAGGAACGTGAAGTTTTACTGCGAAAACTAATTACCTCTTTACCCACTCACGTGTAAATTATTGAAAAATTAAACAGGAGTAATAAGAACAAAAACACTTACAGTAAAAACAGAATGTCCCATTTTGCGAAGAAGTCTTATTTTAAATTCATGCAATCCAGGGGAAATTGCATCTTCATGGAGAACTTCGATGTAAATCTCCTTCCTAAAACCACAATAGGAGCGATATTTTGTTAAAATTAGCTGCAGGATGAACTTATGGGGTGAGAAGATGAGCAAACTCAGGGCTTAATAGGCAATTTGCTAAAACCACATTATGAAACGAGAATAATAATAGAAGAGCTGACAGAACAAAAGAACTTTGTTCCTAGTCAAAGCATTCACATTTAAATTAACAGCATCCCTGTGTCCTACACACGATGCTTCTGGCACCTCAGTTTCCATACAAAATTGTTTAATAATCCAGATAAAATATAATGTTCTTTCCCTAGTCGTAGAGATTACTACTTACTGAGCATTGGGAGGCATCAATTTTATTCCAGGAATATGCAGATACTGCACGGCATATCCGTGTTGAACGACAGCATCTAGAGGAGTGCCAAATAATCCAGAATTAGTCAAGCTAGAATGAGACTTGGTAACAATAGTTGCATGTGGTGTTTGCAGTAACAGCCTTACTTTCATTGGAGACTTCCATCACTTGATAATCAGGTCGAGGTTTTAATGTACCAATGGAATTTTTATGGCTACGATTTCCATTAATGGAATTGTTATTGCCTTCGCTCCCAGACACATTAAATGCCCTCTTAAGGGCAGTCATGCATTGATTCAACAGTTCCGAGTGGGTTACATGATTTTTCATTTCTGGCATGGACATTAAGGCCCTCTTATCCCGACGAACTTTCTCTCGAAAATTAGCTTCACTCCATTCTTCAGTCTTCGCCCTGAAATTAATAGTTATATATTTAATATCACATAATAAGAAAATTAAAACATGGTTAGGTTTGTCTGTAAAATTTAAAATACGAAAGCTGTAAACTACTAAATCAATAATTCTGTGCTGAATACAATGTTCAACGGTAGTAATCTAGAACAGATTAAGAGATCCCACTTCTGTGAGTTTACTTACAAAGGTGGTCCAACTATCTCCTCTAGTTCTTTACGGATTGCTTCATCCACTTGTCCCCAATGATTACTGCGTTCAATCTTAAGGCTCGTGAGATAAAGACCAAATCGCCAACGATGGCGGAGAGAACATTTCGCTGCAAGATAAAAGACAAGAATAAAAGGAAAAAATTCAAAGACGAAGACAAATGATGTCTTTAACTTGAAGAGGCTGTCAGGATCATACACAGAATTGGTTTTCTAAGAACCCTCTAAGTAGCAACCCAAGTGAGAATGATGATAAAAGTAAAGAGAATTGTATGAGATGAGAGGTGAATTGTAACTAATCGATGACGCCGCAGTGTATGATGCCTTATTTAGCGTCATTAATTCCTCTGATGACTTACATAAAAGATTGCTCTGCGGATTACTTTACGTTCAGTACCTCCTGCCATTCCATGACATAATTAAATGTGGATTATTATTGAAACAAACAAAAATTAAATGAAAGGCTACACTAATTAAAACGGATAATAAAAGAACACTTAGCGTATAAAACGCAGCAGTACATATAACGATATTTGAACATAACAAGCTTTTTTGGAGATGCTCTTCACCTATTTCCCGTTCGGAAAAAGTCATAAATCATCTTCGATTGAAACCGTCTTGTGGAATCCTAAGAAGAAATCAATACAGCAAGATCCTGCACTTGGTGACTGTCTTTTGACAAGAGCAAGGAGAGGAAGCTTGAAGAAGTCAAAAAATTGAACTCATCTTTACAATAAATCATGAAAGATTAGTCTCAGATATCTTTTTGCTGTTACGGCTAAAATAAGGCCCGGATGCACAGTGTAGCCCACAAGGACTAAACCGAGGTAATTAAAGAATTCCAAGATCGGAGAAAGCTACCCACAAACGTCGCGGTTAAATACAGAAGAAAGCTAATTCGGCTTTCTATTTGCACCTCCATAATATTTGATTTCGCACGACTGTAAGTCCTAGATACGAGCATCCTCAATTATGAGTGCTAGTTTGATCGTGCTGCAGTTTGAAAAAAATGCGATTCGTTCTTTTTCTTATATATATCGTTGGCGTAACTTGTGAAAAACATTGTTAGTATTTAGCTCACCTCGTATAGCTGATCGGAAGTCCGGACTTTGTAGGATCTTCGTGACAATCAAATCATCAAGATAGTGATTCATGATAGAAAGAGCGAGGAGAGCATCTACGGCGTCTTCACTTCGCTTAAAGAATTCCCCAGACAAAAATCGTCGCTTTAAATCTCTTTCGTATGTCTTGGGAGAGCTAATCTGATAGCCCAAGGAAGACGAAGCCCAAAGCCATCGTGAGACGTCTTTTAATCTCACTCTGTTCATCGTAGACTCAAAACCGACGGGATCTTCAGGCTCTAGCTCAGTCTTGTTTGCTATTGAAGAGTCTTTATGCTCGTTATTTTTGGAAATTTCTTTTTTATCACTTTTGATGATGCTCTCGTTTTCTCCAATAATGTCCACCACTAAGTGTTCCACTCGATTCAACAAGCTTAGGCGTGATTTCTCTTTTGCGGGCTGCAAGTCCTCACTGAGAATAAACCTTCGCCCTGGGCCAACAAAAGCTGATACGATGTTCGTGAGGAATCCGATATTTCGTACTTGTCTCTCGTTCATGGGGTTCAGAATAAATTCACTTAACAGTTCTAACACTTTATGTTCAATGTAATTGACTTGTCGAATGATCTTTAGCATAGATACAACTATGTACGGATCGAAATCGATGGACTGCGGCCGTTGTGGGGAAAGTAAATTGCACAGCCGAGTTGAAACGTGAGATAAAAATCTCTCCGAATCTAATTTCATTCCTCCTTTGAAAAAGCTTTCACAAATTACTGCAAGTTCAAATTCATTGCAGTTTTCGTAAGTCAATTCTGGGTAGGCTTGAGTGAATTGAGCAAGTTTATTTAAAACCTCTCGACTATCTATTGTATTGGTTTTGCCTATCCCGGCTACAAAGGTTAAGTAGACTAGAGGTATTGCTGATTGGTGTAGCTCTTTGGACGAGTTCCCAAGCAGTTCGCGACATCGATGCTTGATAAGTTTTCCAAAGCAAAATAATTGCGCAATATGATGAATGTCTGGATGCAAAACATTGAGCCAAGCTTGAAGGAAGTCCACCGATGACACATTTGCGGCTTGTAATTTCGTTACATCGAAGATATCAGCAGTTATATCATCAGCCGCGTAAATTGCTTCTTTAGACACTCTTCTCTTGTTCATGTTAAAAATGAACGAAGGTAATATTGAAACAAATTTCTGATCAGAGCAGACACTCAGCGTTCTTGGGTTATTTGGCAAAGAATAATTTTGAAGAAGATTCTCGACATATTTGACTTGATTGTTACGAGCTTGAAGACGAAGAAGTATATTCTTGCAATACTCTGTGCTGTTTAAATAGACAAGCACTGATTCTTGGAAGCTTTGGTGGTTAATCTGCTTTGGCATTTTTCTCCGCAATACACTAAATGGCTTAAAATGAATAATGCCCAGTAGGGACTTCCTCGTATAAAATAACATATTTAACGGTAACTGCATGTCAACTCGAGAGAAGTGACTGGACATTTAATCATCGAACATTTCTTTGGAGTAGGGAAACATCGGTAAAAGTTCTTCAGTGATATTGTCGTAAAAGTTTATAAGTCTAGTTGCCTCTCTCAGTCCAGTATCATGAGCCCCATGAACAGTGGAATAAAAGTGCATATGACATGCTTCTCCAGCGAAACAAATAACCTTCAGGTACAAACAAAGTAATTAATTAAATGACTCACTTCATTACTTAGGTTGAAGCATGGTAAACAAGGTGAACATTATTCTCACTGGCTTGTTGTTTTTTAAGACTGGGGCTGCCAAATCGAGCGACCAAACATTTTCTTTCTCAGAGTCAACGCTTCTATAGCTGTATGAACCCCTCGTGAAAGGGTTAGAAAACCATTTCGACTGCACGAAATTGCTTGGTTCAGGAACACTGTATAAATGGCCGAGAAACTTGCGGAGCACGTTTATAAGTTGAAGCTTCACTTCTTCTTCTGGTAGCTTTTCTACTAGTTTAGCTGCAGGTCCACAAATCCATGTCATCAAAGTCGTTGGATGGGATGCAATGGTATAAAATCCAAGTATGCTTCGACACCAAATCGGAAACTGCGAACAGTCACAAAACTATTATACCGAAACAGAAGGTATAACTACACAAAATCTATAGGTAGGCCATCTTACTTCATTGTAGCTTTTCGTCAAGGATTCATCATCAATCTCCAGATGATGCTTGTCGCGGAATAAATCACAGTCATTCCATACTAAATTAAAGCCAACTGTTTTATCTGGCCACCATTTTGCTGAGAATTCTAGATGAAGCTTGTTTACGCATCCAATACCAAGATACTTCACAAACAAAATAAATAATAGTTAAAAAATATTAAAAGCGAATGTACTAAAAAAAGTTACTTAATTATTACTTTGATGGCTCTTTGCTTTTTTGTTTCCAAAGTTGGTTGGAAAAGGCCTGGTCGATTTTTCAGAACTCCTAGGGACACACAACAAATGACATGGTCACACGTGTAAGTAGAGTCATCTGCGCATTTCACGGTGATTTCCTATACAAAAATTAAAATAAAATGTGAAACGTAATTATTTCCTGCGAAGAGATCATGAATTCAATGATTATAACACGTGGGTTGAAAATATTAAGTAGCATACCTTTTCGGATTGGTAATTGATATTTATAACCTCTTTTTGTAGTTTAACCCAATCAGGAAGAACAAGCTCAAAGTTGGGATATTTCGAAGGCTTATCGTGCTGTGAAATGACAAAAAAATAGTATCGATCAATCAATTTTTTACATACTTACATGTACACAATAGAACTACAAACCAACAATTAATTACCATTAATACACTTAAGAAAGATGAATAAGAATACGGGAACTTCCAAGGGACAATAGGATTTCCTTCACAGCTCCAATATTCTTGTTGGCCCCTACAGGACGATTGATACCAATTATCGCAGCCGTCAATACTATTCTGTTGGGTGTAAAATGTTACGCGCTTAAAGCTTAATAAACATACTTTATAATATACTATTACTGTTCGACTTCAAGTACAAATAATTTGGAATATTTGAATGTTACTAGAAATCTGTGGACCCAATCCAACGCCCCATAGCACAATTTTCTGTTTGGATGAACAGGATTGTCTTTTCCAATGTCCCAAAACAGTTTTTCAGCCCAATCACCTACCGACTGATCTGGCTTAGAATTACTTTCATCCGGACCAAAGTGAACTTTCTCCAAATAAGAAATTATCTTTTCACTTGTTTCAGAAGATAAACTTTCTCCTGACTCAGTAACAAAAACGCAAGCAGCAATCAACTAAAAGTGAAATATAAAATCTTGCAACTGCTCATCACACTAATTAATTAACATTTTTAAACATATCTCGCCCACTTTTTCATCTCCACAAGGATCGACAAGTCCTATTGGATCAACTTTAGCGAAAACCGAATTGTGCACCTGGCCATGTACCCACTGTGCTCCATTCTCAATCAATCCTTCACCTAAACATTCCAAGACCAAAGAAATCTTATTTTAGATTTTTTAGAATATCTACGCTTTACACCATATCATCACATCCGGTAAGAACAATCTGTTACCGAGTTTAATAGTGTGAGTCCGTCCACCAACATGCTCATCAGCCTCTAGTAAAGTCACCTCAAACTTTCCACTTTTAATTAACGTGCTAGCCGCAGTTAATCCAGCCACACCTCCTCCCACTACCACCACACGATTTCTCGCACTCCCACTGCTTTCATTTACATTTACGTTATTGTCATTCGACGTCATTCTTTTAGTAAGGACGCTTCCACCAGCACCAACAGCACTGCTTATGCCCTGCTTCAATCATTATCATATCAGGTACTTACTAATTTTCACTATCAACAAAATACACAAAAATAATGTATGCATCCAGATTCATCATTCCCTAAAAAGTTTCCTCAACTAATTATAATAACTTATTGATCGAAAACAACAGGGAAAATGCTTAATTACAAAAACAAGTTTTTCATAAGCCTTGCGAAAGAACCTCAGCGTCCCTAATGAACAAAGAGGATGACGTACATGCATAATCTCCAGCCAGAGACCATCCTGCTCCACAGTACTCCACACACAAAAACACATCTTTCCCTTTCAAAAATTCCATTCTATCTTCAAACACGCAATAAGTTGACCTACAAATTAATACATTTTTTTGTGCGTGGCATACAAACAACAAGGATTTATTACTCAACTCATCCACAAAGATGTCATTTAACCTAGCTCAGAGCTTGATGAGAACGCAGTGTAAACCCACAAGCAGATCTCGCTTTCATCCCCATCGTTGGAAATCTGTGAGCTGTAAGATCTTATCCCCACCCTACGACAAGAGAAATCTTAAGAAAGTCTTACCTTCTTTGGAGAAATTGGAGCAAGTTTCCTTATTGCAGTGCAACAGAATACCGAACGGAGAGCCGTGGTTGAAGATCTCAAAAACAGAAACAAGGTCGTCTGCAAAAGATGAGAAGAACTCGGTGGATGTGAATGTGAAGAACTTTACCCAGAGTTCAAATTTCCCGCAGTTTCGTATGTCCAGCCAATCACAGCTCAGTACCCGAGTTTTCTCCGACCGGATAGACACCACG
>JAQGAC010000933.1:0-17305 GCA_034696585.1 Isotomurus maculatus
ACGTTCTGAAGGAGTTGAAGGCTGAGGATTTACGACCCTGCAGTTTGACCTTAGTGATTGGCCGGAGCTGCCATACCAACTATGTACTTCGATATGGAAGAAAGCATCAAGTATACATATGATCCATTTGGACTTCGTTTTTGATAGATTTTACCAGGAATTAACAAGTTGTGATTTTCACATGATTCAAAACAAAAATACACAAAATATCCCCTTCTGCTTAAACTTGTGGAGCTCCAAAAGGAATTGTGGAACTCCAAAAGTTCCAAGGATTTGTGATTCTGATATCGCCCCGCTCGTTGTGAAGTTGAGAAAGTGTCTGGTTCTCAACGTATGAAATCAAATTTGGCATCACCTTCGAATTATGTATCATCTTGCATGAAGTGTGAACAAAATGCTACTAAACTTTCACTTCCTCTTTTTCAACTATGCGAAGTGAACAAGACTTAATCCTAGTACTCTGCGGAGAAAGTGATTTGCGGCCCCTAGAGTTTCGTGACATTTGGCTAGTTGATGTTACATTTAAATATTCTCTAACTGTGGTTAGACGTATTAAACTTACCTGCCAATTACGTGTCAATTTACTTCTAAACCTATCTTATCATAACCATTTACGTCCCAATACGTTACTGTACTTTGCCATATTAATTGCACAAATTGGCCCTTTGTACTAAAGTTAATTACATCTCTTGCCTCACTGTGCCTCACTACATTTATTTCCATCTTCCATCATGTTCACCTCGTTACACGGGTGCATTAGGACACAAACAGCTTCACACAAGCAAATTTTGGTTAAAGATAAAAAATGGGCCTCTGTGATAATAAGTTGTTACTGGAATTTTCCAGTTATGTACCATAACATCGCTTGTACGCATTAAAAAGAATGAAATTATGATAAGTTCGTTTTTTGTTTTTGTTGTATCCTGATTTTACAAAACTGAATATTAAACGAACACAAAATACGACTTCATAGTTTATAAAAATGACATTAATTTAAACCATAATAATGTCACTCTTCAATCCCAAATTAAATTAATACTTCCTTCTTCCTATTCTAGTACGTACACTTATACTTTAATTTATGCCTTTGTAGAAGTGCGCTATATTTTAGTCATTCAATCCCTCTTTAAAAGGATTATTCAGGTTGCTTGTCAGATGCCCATGTTTCACTAATACAAAATTCAGCAGTAATTGGTTCTGATTAACTTGGTTGAAATTTAATTACTTGGATCCTAAAATGACTATTGAAGAAAATTGATTGGATTTTCCCAAGTAAATATTTCCTCACCTGTATATTTGACGGCATTTTCATACAAATTCAGTCTATTATTAACAGTCCTCACACCTTTTTTAACGTTGAGTGACAAAACACACCTAGGTATTCTGAAAGCAAGGAGTTCGATTGGGCATTTAAAATTAAATTCTCCTTTCAAAACCTGAAGTGACACGATGTTCTGTTGCTATCTAAAAGAAATTGTTGCTAACGCGTCTTCGAGCGTAAAATATTTCGGATTACTCTATGAATACGATAGTTTAGCTCAGAAATTTGTCCACGTCGTTAGCAAGAAGCTTATTGCCAGGTACAAGTTTTTCTCAAGCATGCTTTACATTCACATCATAATGATGGCTGCAAATGTAATCGTACAAGCAAAGACGAAGCAGGAAACTGTCCAAACAATAGTTTCTTTGGGGTTTCTGATTTACTTCATCAATCTGGGCTTTTCAAGGCTTTTCTCTTCTGGACCTCAAAACGTATCTGAGCGAATTCAAATACTGAACGCTCTGCTTGAATTTGAAGGACGTCACATAAGAGGTAATTTTTGCTGCAAATAATAAAGAATACGTTTAATAACGCTTTTTCTTCCTGTTTTAATTATTTCAAATCACCAAGATGATCGTAATTCACTGTTTGTCACTGGACTCCTGTTGGCGTCTCGGATCTTCAAGTCAATCTTCAGGGTTTGCTTTGGTGTCATTTTAATGACACTGGAAAAGTTTCCTCCCTTTGTTGGTAGCCTCATTTCACAAATGTATCCTAAATATGAAGATACAGACCTAATGCGGTATTTAGTGAAAATGTTTGTTACTACATTCTCACTTGTATGCATAGTCCCTGGAATAGAAACAGCTTACACGGTTTTCTTGTATGAAATATTTTTGAGCTTGTCTTGCTTTAACTCCTGTCTTAAGAACATGAGTTTGAAACATTTTGTACGACAATACAGTGAGCTGCAGCTTCTAGTTGGAAGCTTCAATCTACTGTACCAAGAAACCTACTTCTTCTACACTATCTGCCTGTGGTATGGATTTATTGTAGTGTTTAGCTTCGCAGTGATAAGCCTCCATGGAATAATTTCGGTTGCTGAGCTGGCTTACTTGCTTGTGCCGAGTGCCGGAGCGTTGGTAGTGGTCACTGCTCTCTTCACAATGGGAAGCAAGGTGTCTATTGCATCCGAATGTAGTAAAAATATTTGGGCGCAATATGGAGTGAACCATAAAATACCTTATGGTCAGAAAATTGCAAGGTCACAAAACACACTCAACATCCGATTTGGAAAGTCAAATTTCGTCGAGAGGTTGACTCCTCTTGTCATTTTGTCCAACATTGTACAACACATAGTACAGCTAACATTAATGAAAATATAAACACTACCCATTGCTTTTAGCGTGCTAGTGCGCATGAAGTCTGTTAGCATCCATAATTTACCACATATCCTTTTGGGATCTATTTTGCTTCCATTTCATTTCGTTTAAAATTAGTTAATAAATTTAATTGATAAATTTCAAAACTGGCTTAGGGATTGATTGCGGGAAAAGCACAAAATGAAATTAAAGACTTCAATTTCAATTTC
The DNA here is from genome assembly GCA_034696585.1 of Isotomurus maculatus. NCBI lineage: Eukaryota > Metazoa > Arthropoda > Collembola > Entomobryomorpha > Isotomidae > Isotomurus > Isotomurus maculatus. Next base: position 2,853 of record JAQGAC010000933.1, read on the forward strand.
GCAATATTCTTAAGCAATTCAACATTCTGATGAAATTCGTGCCGTGTTCTCCGTAGATAATGATTGCAATACACTTTGCCAATTGAATGTAGTCGTATTCCCATTATGAGTTAGTATATTCCAAAATGATGGACGCAAGTTTATGTCAAAGGTTACACACCCTTTGCAATACTACTAAAATTATTTAAAATAAATAACACATGGTTTTTGTGATGTTAAAACAAAATATTTGGCCTGCTTTGTGCGCTGGGTTGCTTTGTATCTCTTTCATAGGAAAAAACATGTATTTAACTTTTACTGACAGTAGTGTACCCCGTAATACATTCGCTGGAATTGGGAACCATAAAGCTTATTGCGAATACACACAAATAGTATTAACCAGTGTTGGTCCGTAACTTAATATAATGATTTGGTTGTTGATATCAAACACAAGATAATTGATTGTATGAATAAATAAATAAATAGATATCGAGCCACAACATCTAACTGGTTTAAATGTGTCAGCTATGGCTAGCAGAGTTTCAATATTCAATATAAATGCAGATAAGGGTAGTCTATTAAGGCATACAGAACAATCGGACATGGAAACAAAGTGTTGTCCATCTTATCTACTAGAGGTACAGTATTATTTGTCTACTTAATACAATGTGACAATGACACTAATATTAGCAATAAAATACAGAACTACCCACGAAATATAATCGCGCATTTCTTATATTTGACATAAAGTTTGTGTACTTGAAAATTATTTGTATAAATGAAAGATAGATTCAATATAATTCACGTTCATAAAAGCAGATTTGTGAAAAAGCAAATAGATGCATAACCACTACTTAATACTAATTGAGATTGCATAGCATACTTTCTTCCGTGTGACACAGTTTGATGTTATTGAAACAAGTACTTTTAAAAGCGTTGGTGGAAGGACGTATGGCATTTGACGACATAATTACCTAAACTAAGGGTATGAAACCTCCTTACTTCCTCCCTATTCTGATTGTGGAGCAACCGTACATAACCTGTGGCTATGTAGACGAGGAGGATGATCTCCAGCTGAGATCATCACCGACTAAAATGTCTTGTGGCCATCAGCCACTCTGTCTTGTTTTGTGTTGAAGCTCAGAACCATCAGTTCTGACAGTTCTGAGCCCCATGTAAATGTTCCTTGGTTTGACCTGAATAAGCAGGTCAACTGACCAATTCGTGTCCCTCTCCTTGTCGTGTGTTGTCATTCGTCCGTGTTGTCGTCGTGAGTCATTGTCGTCGCTGTCGCCGAAGGAAGTCTCTCCAGTGTCCAGGGAAAAGCGTTCCTTCCACGTCGACATTTCTCCCTCTCTCAGTCGCTCATCCACCCACGCTTCTCCGTCATCCCCACGTCTCCTCAACCTCGACATGATGTTATGAATAATGAGCGTTGAACGGGTCGTGAATTAAGCAAACAGAGGTATGGGACCTTATCTGTCTCGCGAGCATAAAATGTGGGAGAAGAGGTGTGAAAGGACTCTACGCATGATCGTAATATAACCACGCGCTATTTACAATGGACCCGGTAGGGCCTTAGAATATTTTTACAAGGAGCGACTTCAGTTGCGTGGCATTCACAGTTGGCGTGTCAGTGAAAATAATGAAATTACGGATAGGAAAGTAAAGGAATTTGAAGAACTGGCTTAGAAATAAAAGTAGGTTTTAACGTGCTGTAGAGAAATAGAACAGGGCGAAAATTAATGCCTTTGGAAAGGAATGGCTTATTTCTTGCAGCTAGTCAGAGTTGTTAAGTTTCTGCTTATTTGATTTACTGATGTTAATATACTTACTTGTTGACTTAATACCCACGGCAATATGCATAATTATTTTATTTAATAGTTTATACTAGATACCCTTGTTTCGTGATCAAATGAATGATTACTGTAGTGTTCAGCTTCGCAGTGTTAAAGCTCCACTCAATGATTTCGGTTGCTGAGCTGGCTTACTTCCTTCTGCCTAGTGTAGGAGCATTGGTAATTATTACTTCTCTATTCACGGTGGGGAATAAAATATCTATTGCAACGGAGTATAGTAGAAAAAGATGGGTGCAATTTGCAGTGAATCATGAAATCCGTTACGTTCGGAAGATCGCAAGATCAAAAAACACCCTCAACATTAGATTTGGAAAATTAAATTTCATCGAGAGGTTGACTCCTCTTGTCATTTCGTCAAACATTGTTCAACACACAATACAGCTAACATTAATGAAAATATGGATAGTCCCCATCGGTTTGAACACCACAGTAGGGGTTTTCGCTATTTTACATAAATAAGTAACCGGCGGTTATGTCGTTTGAATAATTAATTTGGCTTGATTTTTACACCGCACTGTTGCGTTTCACTATAACTCGCAAAACAGCAACTTAACTTCTAAACTCACAATCAGTGCCTGGAACCCCACAATCGGTTTTATCTTTCTTTATAACAACTTATTTTTGCTTCTGTACAAATATTGCTTTATTAAGACAATGAATAGTTTGGGGAACAAAAAATCGATTAGAATGTGTCCACACATTACCATTTTTTGATGTTAGTCGTTTCCTGATTATAATTGCTTGGTTCTTGGCATCTAAGCACAGATTATAACTGGTTTTAACTGATGACTTTAGTAATATTAGAAGCACCAATGAAAAGGTTCGTGTAAATTATATATTATAAGAATTTAAGACTCAACTTGTTCTCCGTGAAATGGCACTGTTTGCACTACACTATAGGATAAAATAATTAAGTTGCACCAAGCAAACCTTGTATACCATTTCCTTGTGGTTTTGAACACAATTCGATCTAAATAAAGCAGTGTAACATGAAATTAGTCTATTATAACATTACAGAAATAAAATGGATCTATGTGCATTTATGTCTGAACCAATTTCTGGAATAAAAGTTAATTAATAGTTGCTCCAGTAAGATTATGTGATTTGTCTAAATTTTTCGCAATAGCATATTCAGGAATACCAGCTTAGTTCAAAATCATTCATTCTATTTGCTTGTAAGTAGCAAGAACTCAATTCCTGTTCTTCGTACACTACATTTGTCCCGACTGCTCCTTATAAGTTCACGTTGATCTCATTATGATTATTTTTTATGATATTGTATAGTGTTCTCATGCACAAAGAAGTAAAGGAAGAATCCTAGACATTTTTGGTTTAAACACATGAAATTTCAGAAAAGCTTGAGCAAATTTGTACCTTCAACCGTAATTCCATGTACAAATAGATTATTTTCCTGGGAATTCCACATTAGAGTATAATTTAAATAAAGCTACAGCTTGTTCACTTGTTTACATTTACTTGAATAGTTTTGTGCTATTTTTGTCAAATTTTAGCTTTCGCAGCCACAGCACAGACAAGGTTAGAGCAATGGTTTATCTGGCGCATCACTTGCAGGCAAATTTTTTTATTTAAGCAACATTCCAGTTGAAGAAAGTCGTCACAGTAAGAAGGCTTGAAGGAAGAAGTGTATGATAGCTATTTAGGTTTGGAAACGATACGAAGTTCACAATGAATAGTTTGGCGGTTGCTAGGGCTTTTGCTCACAATAACATTAGCAGAATCAGCGATTACTGCCGTTATAATAACCAAAGGGATCTCAGGTGGTGCCACTTTAATTGGAACAACGGTAGCGACAATAAGCTCGCAGAGACCGAACCGAAATATTGTGATTGAAATAAGTAAGTCAAAACTGACTGGATGACAGATATTTTAAAATTTAACTATATTTTTTGCTTCTTTTTCCATAGCTAATCATTTGAAAAGTCCTCTTCATGGAGGCCAACACTTTCTGCAATAGGGATTCAATAGCAATCCCACTGCATCTGCAATCCAAGGAGAGATTCGGGAAGGGATTCAATTCCCTAAAGTGTCGTAAGTTTTGTTCACATTTTGTGCTTCAAATTTTAATCGTAATTTTAAACGCGACGAGATAAATACTTACAATCCTACATTGGGAGTGGGGTTCGGCTTTTTGAAAAAACCATATTCAATTTTGTTGGCCACCATTTGACTTGAAAAAATTCGAAATCCAAGTTCTTGCCAACCCCTATTTCAAAAAACGTTTCAGCCATTTTTGGAATACTTTGGGGCATTCTTTGAGTTTTTATCCTTATTTTGACCCAGTTGATAACTTTTTTTCAAACTTGTGAAGTTCTATCCGTTAGTTGATAACACCTTGTAAAAATCTGTAATTTCAGAATTTTGAAAAAACTTTACAAGGGTAATGGGGCCTTCCTAGGCCACAATCGTATCGCAGAGTACAAAAAGAAAACGATGTTAGTTCCATATAAAAATAATACTAGGTAATGCAATGTCAAAGGTTACTTAGCGCGCGTTCAAAAGAGATGGATCCTGTAACAACTTTGGAGGATCTGAAGGTATTGCATGCGTCAAAAAGAAACGAACAGTCCGAGGTACGGTATCGGGACTCAAATTTCCGGTTAGGTGCTCTACCAACTGAGCTAACTGTTATCTTATGCACAACCATACTACCATCATTCCTGTAGTTTGCCATGGCTCACAGGTACTACCGTAGGAACTGCTAGGCCAATCCTACCACACGTTGCAATCCCAAAGCGATCCCAAAGCGTTGGGATGTTGCTGTAAAAAGAGAACTCGATAAGAAAGCCAATGACGAAAAAAATAATTACTGTTCTAATAAGTATTTTTGAAAATATTTTCTTGATGAAATTAACGGAAAAAATCATCGATATTCTATATTTTCTTGGAATTACGAGAAGTTTTTTACGGGTACACTTCGATCCCTAAAAGTGATTAATTTCAGAATTAAGAGTAGGCTATAGCATGCTGCAGAAAAACCGAATAGTGTAAAAATTAATGACTTTCGAAAGGAGTAACTAATTTCTTGTAGCTAGTCAGAGTTGCCAAATTTCTGCATATTTGATTTAAAGATTTTAATGTAACAACCTGTTGACTGAGTACCGATGGCAATATGCATAATTGCTTAATTTAATCGTTTATACTCGATATCCTTATTTGTAATAAAATGAAACGTCGGATACTTTCTATTGTATATAACAATATTTTGCTTAAGCCTATGAGTTCATTGATGAAAAACCTTGGATTCCATTCCATTACTTTTCATTCCACCGTACTAGGAGAACCTCATAACTTCTGATACGTTTACTTTCAATTCCTTACTTCCCATTCCATTGGTTAATATTCCATTACTTACTTAGCCAGCATTCAAATAATCGCATGGCTCGCATCGAAACAAATAATCGTTGAGATATTTATTATTTATTCGTAATTCATTCTAAGGTGGGTTTAGTCTATACAACTACATTACAATGCATAGTATGTAAGGAGTTACAATGAATTTATATTTGAAATAACTGTGGAGTATTCTATTCTACTTGATTTCTAAACAGTGACATTAAAATTGCAGGTTTTTTTTTTATCGGAGCACTATGTACTTTTATTGACATTTATAAAAGCTTAGTACCTCCAACCGGTGAGTCATTCACCCATAAATTTCTTGTTTTCTAAAACACGCATTATAGCTTTCGTAAAGGTATCTTATTACAGGGACTCAATTTAACATTAAGTAGCTATAGTTAGACTTCTGTTGATTCTTTTGGCGATCCCAACGATTTTAATGCAAATTCTTTGCAAAAACAAAACAGATGTTCCTAACTTGAGGAATTAGTATCTTCCAACTACTGTTTGATTTTGTTCACCATTCATACAGTAGTTTCGAATAAACAGGATTAATGAATAAAAGAACACACGCAGTATTCTTTTTATTTGTGAATACTTTTCAACCGTAAACGCAGTTAGAGCGACTGAAATTACTATGGCGTGGAATACAAATACAGTCTGAATAGCAGAGTTCATATCCATTAAAAGTGGTTTTCTATTCAAACTCTGAATTTCTGATGTAGCGCTTTTTCGTTTGAAATGTTTTCGTTGCAGATCTAAAGCTCTAATGTGAAAAAACATTCCGGAATGAATAAAAATTTTAAACGACTTCAAAAAGTTTGATCTGTCGAGAGCTTTGAATGACCATCCAGAAGTAAAATGTCCAAGATTGTCTTTTAAATAATAAAACTTTTTTTTCATATAATTCTCTGATAGGTGCTTGAACTCCTCTTCTGTGTCCTTTTCCAGGTAAACAGATCTTCCGCACTGAACCAGTTCGTGTTCAATTGCTGCCTTAGCGTATATTTCGGGTTCATAATTCATTGCAACATTCAAATGAAGCGGATAATGCCTATTGACAGGAGACAGCAAGTTGCGAACATTCAAGCAATATTTGTCATGGAACATATTTGGAATTGAAGTAATTTTGTCCCTGCAAGGAAATAAATCCGAGTGAAAGTACTTAAAAACAGTGTAGCCGAATGGATCTGATATAAACTGCCTGTTAAGTGTTAGGTTTGGATAAGTAGTTGGCTCGGAAAGGAATGCAAACCAATTTTTAACTTCGGCCAATTTTAAATTTTTGCTCTTTGTTGTAGAGTTTGCCTTATACTTCTTTAGGAATCCTTCTTGCATGTACAAGTCATAATAATAGTCTATGGTATCACGAACGATTTGCCGATTGTCTTTTTTGTTTGTAGTGTTAATGCTTTTATACCAAAGACTATTGATTTCGATTATTCTCTCGCCATGCCGAGGTGAATTAATTTCATTAATTATGTTTCCTACATAAGTATTAGTCAGAATAACAGACAAAATCAGCCACAATATTGTGGAAATTCTGTACACCTTATTTTTTTCTAATATATTGGGAACGCTAAACGACTCTTCCATAAATGTGCTAAAGAAGTATAGAACGGACGAAAATCTTTTCAGTGAAGGGATGTTGTGTCTGATATGAGCGTTTAAGAAACAGGACATGAGCATTCCACTTACAATGATCAATATCCAAACTTGATAATCGAATGCGGAGACGTACATTTGAAAACTTAGAAATGGATACGAATAGCAAGTAAATATTCTTATTGAAGAACTGGATGTTGTAACAAATGTATCTTGCGGTTTTGACTTCATAATATTCACTCTAGACCAACTCCTATAATTGTATTCCGCCACTGAAATGTTTAAGAAAGCGATTATTTCTCGCACAACGGTATATTGAAAGCTAACACCTTGGTCAAAATTTGCACTTCTAGCTCCTTCCTCAACTAACAATTTAGTCGGTTTGGGTACACAGTTGTCAATGAAACTTATATTTATTATGGACACATAAAATTTATTCAATTGCCAATTTCTGTGGTCGTCATCTTTGCAATATACGGTAATGATTGTTGAGTTTTTAGTTAAATGTACCACTGCGAGTTTTTCAACCCGTGATCCACCACCGGACCAACCATTTGTTTTTGCAGGTTTAATCTGATTGTCGGCACACAAAATCAAGCAGTATGTTACTTCTATGGCATTGTGATTCCCAGCTCTTGACAATCGGATGGCACTATTAGCCTTAAAAAAGATTCCAAAGCTGAGGGGTTTTTTAATGTAAAAAACATTAAAATCGCACTCTGACTTTGCAAACCCTTTTGATAGGAAAAACAGATCCCGATATCTTTTATCACTACGAAAATCTTTGGGACCGGTATATAGCAGTATAATTGGTATTTCATACGTTCCCTTGTAATCCAGTTCGGTGGGTAAGTCAACGAAATGTATCTTAATAACACAACGCGGTGATATGTCACTAATCCAAAAGTCAAGACTAAATTGAGATATTTCCGAGAATTGAGCAGCATTGATGCACAAAACTACAATAAATGAAACCTTCAGAAACATTTCTACAAACTTTGAAACCAGAAACTCACAACTTTCAAATTATATTTATCAAAACTACCACAGCATAAAGGGTATAACATACTCTTAAAGGCAAACCTTACAATAATGTTCTAAGTTACTCTGTTGTTCATGTGGAGTGTATAGTATGCTAACTTAGTGAAATAAGCATTAGCCTTACTTAATTCAAAAGACAAGTATTAAAAGTGACTTTGTTTGATTAAAAATCTTCCCTTTCGTGTCAGGGACTAGTCGTAAGCATGTACAGAGTGTTTCAAGACATAAGTTGACGAAATTGCAAACAGGCTTGTCGAAAACATACGACAACTAGTTAATTTGAAACATACTTATTTATCTATTTGAGGCAACGCGCAAGATTCCACGTTAATTTGCGTATTAAAACATAAGGAAGATGGACAGTGAAACTTGCTGCGTAGTATAATTGAATTTAATAATGTATGAAAGTGCGTAAATTTACTGCTTTGTGATTGGCCTTTCCGTTAATCGTAGTTTATTAGTACGCAGAATAGCGTTAGTGAATAAGTTGGTTGTTCGTTCTTTATGTCCTTGTTGATTTTCAGAAACATAAATTCCTTAGAACTCTGTATTTGACGCGTTCAGACGCGTGTAATTGCTCTTTCCGATTCATTCATTTCCACCAAATAATAAAAGTTTCAAGTATGATGAACGATTTGCGACTGTTGTTTTCACCATACTACTCTTATCCTCAGTGTAGGTTTCTTATCAGATAATTATAACTGCACCCAAAAATAATCTGTGCAATGTGGTGACTTTTATCCTTCTTCCTACGTTCCATAAGAATAACCTGTCCAATTTGTTTTTATTTACAGTAATGAACTACTGAAAACTAAATTTTGTCTTGACAAACCTTGTTGTATAAGGACAATGAGGTTCGTTATGCATAGAGGTAATGTGTTTGTCACTGCTGTCTACGGTTCCCTTCCTCCCATCTTAACGGAATCCCAAGGAGATCCTTCTGATCAACTTCATTGACTTAGTGACGATCTACAAATCATGGGGATGAGAAAATTCTGAGAAAACCAAGTTTAACTTCTTGCTTACTTTTCACCAAATAAACAAGTCCTCCACACACAAATTGGTTTGCATTCTTAAAACGCACAGATATTAAATTTGCTCATAAACACTCATTACGGCTTATACTTGGAGTAAAAGATAAACAATCCATGTAGCTTACAATTAGTACTTTATTAAATACAAAACCTTATAACTGTTTCTACGACCAACATACTGCAAGCAGATTCCCAATGGAAAAATTATTTGGTGATAACGCTTTGTTCCCTCTGGAGACCCCCGTTTGTCACAGATTTAATCTACAAGCACAATGTCTATGAGGGAATTCGTCATCCGCTTTCCTATATTTCCCCAATCTTGTTTTTAAATTTAAACAACTTAAATTTAACTAAATTTAACCCTGAACCCCGGACATTATGCATTGCTTTAAAGCGTTAAGTGGCTGGGCTATCAGTTAATCATGGTAGTAAATCTCTGCGGTGGCTTTACTTCGCGTGAAGATTAGGTAAGCTATTGGCTTTATTATTGGGAAATACATTGCAATGATTACACAGTAACCTTCGTGTAGATGTAGTTACACTTGAAATTTAAGATTGTATGTTGTATGTTAAATGACTTTCAAACGGCTACTGAACTAGGTCAGCGCAAAATTTGGTGCAAAACACTCGGTAGATACGGGCTCTTATACAAGTGCATTAATTTTCCTTCATTATCTCGTATATTCCTACCAATTCACAGTTAGTGGAATTCCCAGAATTGTTTGCATGATATAAGGTCATTATCGCAAAACCTTTCACTGCCCGCTCTCATTTCTTAATACACGCTGGATGACGTACGTATATAATGCAGAAGCAACTGACAGCAGGTAAGCAACTACCAAAACTACCATAGATGCCGTATTTTCCTAGCTACGTGTTCATTTATAGTCAAAACAAAGTTTACTAATGCAAAGAAAGTCAGTCGTGTAATAAAATCTTTGGATAACCTTTGAAAGCATATTCGAAGAGACCTTACTTTCTTCGTACTGATCATCTTTTCAAACTTCAAGAGAAATAAAAGAATTGGTAATGTTTTTCAATGGTCCGTGAATTCCCACAGTCAAAATATTAATGGAGTTATTTTTCATATTCTCTTTTCTTTTCTGTTATCCTTCCTATCCAAGATGTTTATGAGCACAGTGCCACTAGTATGACAACAATTTGGTGATTGAACTATAAATTACACTTTTATGAAGCTAATCTATCAAACAATCAATTCTCAAAATGCAGAGCTTACATATTTCTAAGTTCCTACCGTAATTCGAACATAAAACTGTATTACTCATTTCTGACTCATTTTTTTGTAAATTTTTTAAAAAAATACCCTAACTCAGTTCTATAGTAATAACCTTCCATTGCATGCAAAAACCGCTTCTTATTATTTTTACGACTGTCGTGATATGATAATGTCATATCGAAGAATTATCTAATGACCGGGATAGTAATTCAGAAGGAGTATAAATTTTAGTGGATCTCCAGACCATGGACTTTGCTGCTGAACCTTAAGATCTTACGAAATGTATTGAAAAGAGTTATCGATGTCTACTCCAATATGATGGGTTTCTAAATATCGTTGTATCATTCTCTTAAATTGGTTACAATTAATTGTCAGAAGTAGTAATGGAAGTTGTGTCCAAAACCCCACTATTTACTAACTTTTTCTGACAAGATTACAGAGATATAAGTGGACAGAAGACATGCTTAATAGATAGAGAAATGAATTACCAACGACGAATGTGAATGACAACGCGAGGGGAGATTCTTATGTTTATATATATGCAAAGTAGACAATGGAATGCACTGGACACAGAAGTCAGAACAATAGAGAAAAAATACAGTTAGTCAGATAAGCGGATTAGAATGTCCTCATCGTGAGGATAGAAATTAAACATGAAAAATATGTACATCATAAAGGGGCTTATAATGAAGTAAGCAAGAAAGGTACTGAACATTCCGGGGCCCTTGAAATACTATTTTGAAACTAAATTACATTATGATCATCATTGCACTTAACATTATTTAGTTTATTCAAATCAATCCTGCTCTTATATTATTCCAGTTTCAATGGGAAGCAAACAGGGTTTTGTGACTGGACGGGTTAATTCACCATCTGCAGTGCGGAGGAGAACAACGCGTGTGACTCCAAATTCGATCTGTTTAATTCCGGATGGGGATTCATGGAGCTCGACAATTCAAATTTTTTAAGTCATTAAAGTTTTTTTATGCATTCTGGAATATTCTTCCACTTAAACCTTTTAGATCAACACACAAAAGATCTGTGACGAAGAAACAGCACACAAGGAGTTTCTGGATCCCAGCGTATAAAATCAAATTTGGCATCACCTTCGAATTATGTATCATCTTGCATGAAATGTGAACAAAACGCTACTAAACCTTCACTTCCTCTTTTTCAACTATTCGAAGTGATTAAGACAGAATCCTAGTGCTCTGCGGAGAAAATGATTTGCGGCCCTAGAGTTTCGTGACATTTGGCTAGTTGATGGTACATTTAAATCTTCTCTAACTGTGGTTAAACGTATTAAACTTACCTGCCAATTACGTGTCAATTCACTTCTAAACCTGTCTTATAACCATTTACGTCCCAATATGTAGTTAGTGTACTTTGCCCTATTAATTGCATAAATTGACCCTTTGTACTAATTAATTACATCTCTTGCCTCACTGTGCCTCACTGCATTTATTTCCATCTTCCATCATATTCACTTCGTTACAAGGGTGCATGAGGACACAAAAAGCTTCACACAAGCAAATTTTTGTTTAAGATAAAAAAATGGGCCTCTGTGATAATATGTTGTTACTGGAAGTAATATACCATACAACTGATACACATTAAATATAATTACATTACGATCAGCTCGTTTTTTGTTTTATCTTGATTTTGCAAACCGGAATATTAAACGAGCACAAAATTCGAATTTCGAAATCATTTATAAAAATTGAAATCCAAGGATCGACACTTTTATCCAAGATTGCCCAAATCTGTTTTTGTGATGTAAACACTGATCGTTTTGAACTAGTGTGTCCCACAAATGCTCTACATCTAAACTACTGCAGCTAGATTCATGTCTAGGAGTTACTTACATTGCAGTCTGTAAATTTACTTGTGGCTAAAAAATTTAGGCTAATTAAAAATGCAATCCTTGTTTTCCCATCAGTGAAGAAATTCAGTAGAAAATAAGCTACTGAATAAAAGACGGGAACTGCGCAGTTAAGGCCACAGCAAGCACATTTTTGCTGCACGATTAATAATTGGCCACCTTTGAAAAGAATTGCACTTACTGACTGCTGTGAGGTAAATTTGGGAAAAAATGTGGAATATTGGTTTATAATTAGTCTAATTGACTACTATATTTGGATTTTGGTTATTGGCCCCTCCATATCTTAACATTCAAGCAGCGAGAGGAGTTTCTTGATATATGCACAGTTTAAATGCTTTGACTTGGGGAGTTGAATAAATGAGCAGGAAAGGTCATAATTATTCCCAAAAACTCAAAATGAAGATCGTAGGTTCACATTTTAATTTGCTTGGAATATGTTTTCACAGGATATTACTTGTCATAAAAAATAACTTACATCCTTTTCCTTTTAAATGAGATTTGCCAAGAGGTAATTATACAGGCACAGAATTACATATCCCTAACGTAAGACTGCTGTTGCTGACATATTTTTGCTACCTTTCATGTCGTGTTTAAGTTTTCCTTTCTAGGCATTTAAGAAGATAACAGTGAACAGGTAGTATTTATTTTAACTAGCAATATCCTGAGAATAACTAAACAAACTTGAACAATGACATTTAACTTGTTACGATTCATGTACCGAGTGTATTTTGCATATGTTGGGATTAACATTTCCATCGAATCGTTATTTTGAATCCCCTTTCGTCCAAATTCAAAAGTTTCTACCAAATTTTCAGAGCCTGCAAAATCTACTGAAGCACCACCATGTGCTTACTCCCAATTTGATTAGTTTGCGTAGAGTCAGGTTGGATTTGGAACACAAATCTATGTAGGTTTAAGACAGACAGCTAATTTTCAGCTGAAACTCGGCTTTCTACTTTTGCTTCCCGGATATTAAAGTCACTAATAAATTTAAAAAAATAAGTATTTGCGTATTTCTTAAGGATTCGGGAATTCTTTAAAGAGTTGTTGTTACAAAAGGAGTTCACCTATGACCAAGGTTTTGCGCACTTGGTCACCACTTATGTGGTTGTAAAGGTATTAGTGAAAAAAAACTTTGAAACATGACTTCAACGTTTTCCGTTTTTAGGAAATCTGATAAACACCATCATCTTATTTTCACGCAGAATACGTCCCACGGAAAGGTCCCCTAACACTCTGAATACATTTTTTGGGAAAATGTGCCTCAACTCACCCTATACAAACCATCAGGCAATCATCATGCCGTTAGGCAAAGGCTTGTTAATCAAAAAGACGCAAACATAATTCTTGTCTTGTAGATAATTATTACCAAAGCTTTCTTCGCTGGTTTTTTAGATAATGCATTCCACATAAAAGCATTTATTTATTTCAAGACGTTTGTGAGGTTTTTATTCAAGCGTTTGTTTTATAAAGCACACTAGAGGAGTTTTAATCAAAAATTCAAACATTTTGACTTGTTACTTTAGACGTTTCTAGAAGTCATGTACATCGTTTTGTTTACCTTAATGTTGTGCAGTTATTGTGCTTCATTTTCGGAAATATCTCCACTGAATCTTGATTTTTGGATTGGTGATATACCACCACGTTGCGTGATCAAGATACACTTTCAGGACATAAATTTTGACCTGAACTACAAGGCATTGCACGAAATTCCAATCGTACTGCTGCCTATCTCAAAAAGTAATTTTACTTCGAGCGAACGGCATGACGTATTGCGGATATTATCAGGAGGATTTGCAAAGTCAGTGTGCGACTTCAGTATTTTGTACTTCGTAGGACTTCCATCCAACCGGTTTTATTTGGGATCTCTTCACTATGACTTTGTTGAAGCTATTACGTCCAGAAGACCACTCATACAGTGGGATATTTTTTTCCGACGAGACATGCGGGTAACATACTGCTTGTTATTGCATGCATCAAGTCTGAATATTTCCCGACATGAACCTAGGTTCAAACTCTATACAGAAGTTGAAAAATTTGTGCTTGTTCATTTAAGTAAAGATTCAAAAATTATTACACTGTATTCCAAAAACGGCGATAAATGCGAAAATTGGCATTTCAATATTTTTCAAGTCACAAACATAAATATGAGCCAGATTTATAATTGTGTTCCCAGTGTGCAAGAAATGGCAGTCGAAGCCGATCAAACAAGATTGGTTGACTTGCACCACAAGGATACTGTTGAATATACTATTTTGCGTGAATTATCTAAATTTTCGAATATTTCACATGCACAACATACAAATCGTTGCTATTCAGGGATAACTCTTTTCTGGCCAAGGGATCAATCTGGTGTTGTTGTCACAATGATGTCCTCAATAAGAATGTTCACTTGCTATTCTAATCCTCTCCTCAGCTTTCATATGTACTTCTCTGCATTTGACTATAAGGTTTGGATT
>JAQGAC010000934.1:0-17294 GCA_034696585.1 Isotomurus maculatus
GTTTCATCATCATTACACCAACGGACACGGAGGACAACCAGCGTCGCCGGAGTCGACATCACGCTAGCGTTGTGTCGACACAGAACGGGTCTCGCTTCTCAACGGCTGCACCTCGACGACAAATACGGTCCCATTGAATTTTTACTGGTAAGTGCGTTCAATTGCCAGCGTTTGACCTAGCAAGTGGCCGTTGCAAATGCAGTAACGGTCCAACCTTTTCCATTACAAATATTGAGAATTGCCCATCTTTCATATGTTTTAGGATCTAGTGATCGTGCCGTTGGAATTAAAGCTGTACGTATTATCATATCGGAATCAGCTGACCCCTTTCCATCATGCGCTCCTGGTCACCAGCTCCATTCCGTGTCCGATGCCGTTTCAATCTTGACAAGTACTAATAACCGTGGGGAATGTTGACGTTCCAGACTTCGGCCGCGGGACAGAAAACACCCGGGGAAAGTGCTATATTTTTATAATGAAAAGTTCAACCTGCTAGCAAGTTGCACTTCTATTTAATAAAATTGTAATGAATTTCGATTGGTTGACAGAGTCTTGGAAGCAATAACACCAACACCAAAAGGGATCACTAACAACTAACTTCGGAGGATCTTGTCGTCTTCGTCGAGCGTGTTTGTGATTGTGAATGTGTAATCTACTATCCGTGTTGTGATGTCTGTCATGTCTATTCGTTTAGAACCTTCGTTATTGTTGGAATTGTTCTAGTCTGTGTTATTCAATCCAAATTTGCTTTAGGAGACAACATGCTAGCACGTTGTATCCTAAAGTTCTTATTGATTGTATTATTTATGAGTTTGTGTTGTTTAATAAACAGTTATGTTTGTTTTCCTTATTGCATGTGTCTCATTATGCCTGCATATATTATACTAGGATCATCCCCCCAAGGTAACCTAAAGTACGCTTGTTAAAAGAATTCTCAAGAATACTTCGTTGGTGAATACTGTGGAGTTCCATTTGTCGGTATAAGATTGCATGCAACAAACACGTCTTCCAACTTTTTAGATCCAAAGTGTCCCATTTCTGGATGAGAAAGGAACACTTTTGGTGACGTCACGAAGAATACTTTTCCAACTATGCTTTTGTGTGCTTTTGCTCGATATGGGGATGACTGTGAGATTCGGTGCATGTAATACACTTTCAGTCACACGATCCCCAAGTTTCCTATTAATCGCCTAGGATTTGAAATTGCTCAGAAATGAAAGTTTATAATGCAGGCAAAAGAATATCTTAATTTGGATAAAAAGACTTACCTGAAGACAAATATACGCACCTCCAATAATACTAGCGTACATGCTTATAATGTATTGGACAGTCTATGAATGAGTAGCTTTGTTTCTCGGTGGGTATGCATATCCACACGTTCGTTTCTCATCTTTCTTTGAGAGAATTCGGGTTGAAAGTATTTTAAGATTGAATCCAGTTTGGTCAGAATTCCAGAAATTTGAAGGTTCATAGGATTTATCCGTTTCGATGAAGTCGTTTCGAAATTTTTGTGAAGATTCAACTATTTCATCGTGAGATCTGATAGCTCTTTTACTGACCAATTTCTGTATTTTAGCCCAGGAATATTGGGCTTATAGGAGTACGTAAGGTGTGCGTCTGTCCGTCATTCCGTCCGTCTGGATGTGTCCAGGATTGCTCAAAAACTACTGGAGCTACAAACGTGAAATTTTGCAGCGTTCTTGCATAAGCGATTTCATTGCATTAATCGGCGCCAAAATTTGTTTGCGACAATTAAGTCACCTTCTACAAGTGATTATGTGCTTAGAAACGAATTTTCATGAATTCGTTAATTTGATATAACTATTGACCAGTTGCATTGATCTTTCAGAATTTTTCGTATTTTAGAAAATTCGTTTCTAAGCACTTAATCACTTGTAGAAGGTGACTTAATCATCGCAAACAAATTTTGCAGCGTTCTTGCATAAGCGATTTCATTGCATTAATCGGCGCCAAAATTTGTTTGCGATGATTAAGTCACCTTCTACAAGTGATTAAGTGCTTAGAAACGAATTTTCATGAATTCGTTAATTTGATATAACTATTGACCTGTTGCATTGATCTTTCAGAATTTTTCGTATTTTAGAAAATTCATCATTGTACACTATTATAAAGCAAAAGGAAACCATCAGAAGCTGCAACGACCCTAGAAACCCACATTATAGTTCATCTTTTAATGGTTGAGAGTAAACTACCGTTAATTTCATGTCCAGGTTATCTGGATTATTAGCATTGTTGCTAAAGCAACTTTGCTAATTACAATTTAATTAGCATAAGCGATTCAGTTTTCCTGCGCCAAGTAACCTGTCAGAAAATTCGCTCTCAACCATTAAAAGATGAACTATAAGTGTGTTTCCAACGAATGCCATAAAATTTGTTCAGGGCTTAGTTTGACCATTTTTTGGCCGATTAAGTTCAAACTTAGTATCAAACACCCTCAGTATGGTTTATTGTGTCTATCAAAATTTGAAGGTCCTAGCTTAATGTATATGCTCGCTATGACAGATTAAGCCTTAGTGGCAAATTAGATTATTTTCTTCAACTGACATTATCACTCACGAATCTCACGCATGACTAGATATTGTATTACCAATGTGCAGATCACATAATATACGTCTCATAACAACAGGTACTTAATCTTCAAAATTAATACTAACGATCGATTTAGGGTCACTAAGGTGTCTTTTCGAAGACTTTTTGGTCCTAATAAGCACGTATAAAACTGATTTACATAATATGTTCTAAAAACGACTACCTGGGCTTCGAGAATCTGCTTGATGTAGGTTTTTACTATGAATGCTGTTGATAGTGTGGTACAATTCATATTAATGTATGTTCGTTGTGCAATACTGTGTCTTTTTACCTGGATTGATTAGTCTGAACATATGCAAGAAAGAAACAACAAACAAGTTTGAAATTCGGTTTGGTTGCTGGTAGGTTGCTGTTTGTGGAGTTTGCAAAAACAAAACACCCAGCTCTAATTCTTATCTTACAAGGAGCATTCCCTGAACAGAATCACTGTTGATAATACTTGTCTTGGCCTTACGAGGAAATCCATGCTACGTTCAGACGTAGAAATATAAATAAATATATATATATATATAAATTTTTGAAATGAGTCTCCTCAGAAGAATTACTATCCATGTATCCACGTAAGCAGGAAAAGGTTGGGTTGTGAGATAACAGAATTAAGTGTGACTTTCCTGAATGTCATACTAAACGGGTACATGAGGTTAAATAATTCTCCATGAGCACTTCAGGAATAACAGCCTCCAACGTCAACTCGTCGTGCAGAATAGAAAATAAATTGCTGCTAAAAAATACGACCTACTAAGAAAGATTAAAATAGTTGCAAAGCAATTAACCTGCATTACAAATTTTGAGAACAGCACGAACGTTAAAGTTATGTGTTATTGCTCGGACTTTCTGTAACTTGCATGCAAGCATATTAACTGCCAAAAATTTCAATAAGGATAATTGAGTAATTGTCAATATACGGACATATATGTATGCCAGATCAGCTAAAACTTTATTCGTCTTACAACTTCATGAACAAAAAACCTGATTAAATCTTATATTACATATAAGTTTGTTCCACTTGTTTTCCATTGTTTTATTATAGCTACTTTACCCAAAAATTAAAAGTTAAGAATTGTATATCCGTTTAATTGCTGAATCCAAAATCTGTAGCAGTGTCTGTGATCTGATAAAGTCCAACACTTAATCATCTTTATTTAGTAATTAATTAAATTACAGCATTGTCTGGAAACTCCCATTCATATTATGTTGATGTGTTTATGATCTAATTATTTCCTTTTTATTGACTTTGGTGTTCGGCAAAGCTTAAGTATTTTGTTCAGCCTGTTACATACATCTATGGAATTGGAATTATCTTTCTAACAGTAGCCAGCCCAAAAGGTCCCAGATCTGCTCTTCCAGACTTTGTGTAAACAAACCACGCAAATTCTTCGACTGTTTTCATAGGGCAGTTAACCTACGCAACAAACAAAGTGAGTCTTCTGCAAATTCCTACAAAATTATGTGTGTAACTACTTACATTCGTAGGGTTAAAACCAGTGCAAACGCAAGCCTTCAGGTCCCAGTTGCAATATCCACCAGTACCGCCTTGGTTACACAGGCAGTCAGTATTACAAATCTCATTGTATCGCTCTTGATGAGGTTGAATGCATTGAATTGAGCGTTCATTTCGTTCTGTAAGGGCAAACGATGCTTTTACGAATATGTCGAAACAACAATTTTGTATTTTGAGCAAACGTACTTCCAGAAAGTGGCCCACAGTAGCAGTTGTAGTCTCCTTTCGAAGCATCAACACAAGTTCCTCCAAATGCCCCGTGTTGACCAATACAGTCTTCATTACAAGTGAAAACGAGCATCTCGTGTTTATCTGTGGCTGGGGGACTTCATGGGCAAAATAAGTTTACGAAAGCTCCTTGGGTACCTGTTTCATCAAAATTATTAACATTTTTATTATCTCACAGTAAATGTATAATATGCTGATTAGCCTGTTAAATTACCTTGAATAAGGAACACCATGGAAAGGGACTTCAGAAAACCCTTCATATTCAGTATATTTAGGGAAATTGTGTTTTCGAATTAAAGCGAATGATGTATTTACTTGTTACTAGAATAAAGAGGTATTTTTGTTTGAAGGTAAATAGAAACTGTGCTAGCAGTAGAACACGATGAATTCCTCAAATTTTTGTATAATCAGGACGTAAATATTTAAGATCGAAGCGTTTAACAAAAACATTAAACAATAACAACTGGAGCGGAAATATTTAGCTCGCTATTAAGTGGTTCCAAATTTTTACCGTTAATATGGTGAATGAAGTTTATTAATGGTCTGCATTAAAGTTAGATTTAATTCTAATCAAGTGTACGCTGAATTTACAATTACAATTAAGGACGGTCATTAAATCAATTTGGCATGGACTTCAAACTTTTAATCATTTTTTAAGTGGTATTGCTTTGCTTGCACGATATTCTATTGCTTGGATTTTGCTAGTAGTGTTTACCATTCCTTTCATGTTATTTTTACTTATAAAATACTTTTTTATTACATTATCTGAACATTCGTTTTTGTAAACATTCATTCTAAATTTGGGAGCACAATTGCCAGGGCTCAAGGGAACATGGGTTCAAATCCGACGCTCTGCCGGACTTTTGCAGTCTCCGCTTTCTTAAATACTCACCCATTCGTTACAAGGAATATCTCTGACACGGAAATAATGTTAGAAATTACGGGGTTAATCGCACTCAACGGATTTAACCTAAGTTTGAAGGAGTGTATGTAGATGTTTTGTATGTGTACAGGTTATATAATGAAAAACTTTGAGCGTTAATCATATGTTCTAAAGGATATTGATCATAACTTAGTTTCAAAAACAGTTTATGACCTTCTTGCCCTGGAAATACAGGGTTTCAAGGGGTACGCAATGCGTCAGACCCAACTGTGTGGGTTGAATACACGTAAACACGATTTTTGTATGATATCATTAATATTCTCTTCTGACGATTTAAATTTCACCTGATCTGACATAAATACTGTAAGGGGTTAAAAAATGGGCTTCCTTGAGTGTGAGTTTGGTACTTCTGGTTACGTTAGTTTATTCCTGATTCCTCCGCCAAACTCAGACTATCTTATCACTTCCAGAATTCGTGTATTTAAAGCATAACCATAACAAAGGGTTAATTCATAGTAAAGTGCTTATCCAGCACTGACAAAGACTTCACTCGAAGAGGGCAAACTGTCAAGTACAGGTCAATTCTGACTTGTCTTATTTTACAAATGTTGAGGGATATGTAGGATGATTGATTGATTGATTGATACTCTTTATTCAGTGTTATTCCTAATTTAGTACAACAATAGACTATTCTTCTATGAGTAATACAAATGCGTATAGAAGAAATTAGAAAAGAAGAGAAAACAGAAAAGATTAGATAATAACTCATCGCCTTTATGTCTTACATTATCTTAATTTCCAAACACATCGGGGGGAAAATGTCAGGATAACCTAGCAGGTAGCCGGACTTAATGGCGTAAACTTTGCGAGGCATGCCAGTTTGGGAATTGTGCGATATTTGTACCCAAATTAGTACAATCCTTAATGCAATCTACATTATCTGGGCTTTGAGAATCTGCTTGGTGAGTGTTTAGATAAAATCGTATGACAACGAAGCGTACGATTAAACATATTTTATTAATATCAGATAAGGAATTCGAATATACTTGAAATTTAGACATTGCTTTTAAAACTACTTGATCCCGTTTCTTATCATTATGTTTAAAACCTTCGAAGTGCTTCTGTCACCAAACATGGACTAGTAAGTTATCATTCTTTTTGAACCAACGCAAAGGAGCAGTCACCTACTCTGTTTGGTCGCAGATAAATAACTTTGGCTTACAGTCAATAAGGTTGACAACATGCCAGTAAAATAAGTAGGTACAGTTTAAATTCATGAAACGCTAAATTTGAAATTTTCGAACACACATTTAATTTGAATTTACATAATCTGAACAATGCAATGTTAAGCAGAGAATAAGTAGTCAAAGGGAAACTAATTTAGAGTAGGACTGATATAATTTAGAGAATATGTAAACATACACTATCAATGATGCAATCAAAAAATTTTTTAGGAAGAATAGCGTGTGGAAATTAGGACAAAACCTACAAGCCTTCTTGAAGCTTTGTCACGAAGCTGGACAATTTAGCTCCAATATAAACATTGTCGGTCATAGTTTTTGCTCGTTCCAGATAACCCTGAATGGTTGCATTGAAAGTCCCATAATTGGGCTGCTGAGGAGCAACATCTCGTGTATCTTGGTTTCCATTCTGCCCCAACGGTCCTTCGTAATCACGGAAGATGTTACTTTGAACTGTCCTCCTTCCACGTTCTGTACAGTAATATTCAAAAGTGCCACGGCAGCATGTATCGTCGACTCTGACTACAAGGTCGTCTCCCTGTCTGCCACCAGAGCCACCAGGGCCACCACTTCCCCCCATTCCTGGTAGCCCTTTTATTCCATATTCGGTGTGATTTCTTTTTAATCCAAAGTCATATATTGTTTGGCACCCTGCCGGCCCCCCTTGACCTCCATCTCCTCCGTTTTTACCTGCCTCACCACGTCCTCCTTCTGTTCCATCGATCCACACCTCAACACCGTTGGAACCTGCATGACACATCCCACTACGAGTTTGGGAACCACATCGACTAGGGTCCACTCGAACCTGGATGTCCCCGCCTTGCCACGCGAAGCAATCTGTTGCAGCGCTGAAGGATTTCTTATCTCCAGTTGGCCCTATTCCACCCTTTAAGCCAAGTCCTCCAGTTCCCCCTTTTCCTCCATCCAACTTAACATTCACTGATTTTGCAGATGATCTAGTGTCGAAATGGTCGTATGCGAAATAGAAATTCCCAGCTGGGTTTCCTTGATTTCCATTGGAGCCGTCACCTCCATCACCTCCAGTGCTTCCTGTCAAGTCCATCACTGCAGAAGATTCTGAGAAAATTGTTGGAGCAATTAGGGTTATTTGAAGGTTGGTGGTGTATTGCAGTCCAGTAACTGAAGAATCGACATATAAGGTATCCATCGCTAAAAGGGATATTGACTTCCTTGAAGTAGACGGAGGAAGGCAGCTTAAGGCTTGTTTCATGGAGAGGAAGTTGGCAACTACAATCGCATTTTCTGCGGTTCCCTCGGAACATGAAACAAGATTGAAATACGTGTTAAGAAGCGACTCCAAACTTGACTTGTAGGTATCGGATGGAAGTATTATGGAAGACATGTCTTCTTGTGTGAACTGCTTGGTTGCAAAAAATCCTTCCTTATCAATTTTTGTCCAGAGTTCGGGAAACGTTGCTGCACTGATTTCCTTGTTGTCTGACCACCATTCTCTAAGGTTACCTTCCTTGTTGCTCTGAATCTGGTACGTCGATAAGTCAGTCTTGAGGAGATTGGTAAACTGCAGTACATTTAATTCAATCTGCATCGAAAGTAAAATTTTTTCGGTTACAGGACTCTTCCAATCCTGCAGTCTCCAGTTAAACTCCGAAGTTTTGGAAAATATTGCAAATAAAGCCATCAATTTTTTTTGAACGATTTGTATTTTGGATTCGTTGAGAGTCGTCAGGTCATCCTCATAAGTCGTCAAGAACTCCACGAGATTGTTGGATGTGTCCGAAACTCTTTGATCAATTGATTTTCCTATGTCATCAAGATTTGTTACCATCCCTTCTAAAGCTGTAATTTTTGCTTCAGATGAAAGTAAATCGAATTTCTGAAGAATTTTTTTAGACACTTCCGATGCAATCTGTTGGATTTCATCTATTGTCAATAACTGTGCAGTATTTGCAATTTCTTCAAGGTTCTTCGTCACGTTTGGCAGCAAGTTTTTCAGCGGCTCTACCCACAATTTCGGCTCCACAGTAAATTCAATCCCAATGTCTGCAATGAATAGGAAAATTTTAATGTTTTCGTCCAACTTATCCAGTGTTGGATGATTGGGTTCTGCATCAATAGAAGAGACGACATCCCTTAAACACATGAGGTAATATTCCACTTCTTTCCCTTCTTCATTTGCGAAACCATAATCAATGGAAGTTAGATTGGTTAAAAGGCTGCTGAATGTTTCTATGTCTTCGTCGGTCATCGAATTGATATTCTTCATTTCCGCTATGATATGTGAATTAAGAAAAACCGAAAGTTCATTCATTTCTTTTGAAACAGATGTTGAAGTTTCTGTTGCAGTCGATTTCAGTACGCTTGCGGCTGACTCAGTCGAGCTTTTCAGTGGCAGTACCCATAGTTTCGGTTCCACAGTGACCTCAATCCCAATGTCTGCGATGACTTTGAACATTTTAGCATATTCTTCCAATTTGTTCAAAGTCGGATGATTGGGTTCTGCATCAATAGAAGATACGACATCCCTTAAACAAATGAGATAATATTCCACTTCTTTCCCTTCTTCATTTGCGAAACCATAATCAATGGAAGTTAGATTGGTTAAAAGGCTGCTGAATGTTTCTATGTCTTCGTCGGTCATCGAATTGAGATTATTCAATTCCGCGATGATATGTGAATTAAGAAAAACCGAGAGTTCATCCATTGCGATTGAAACAGATTTAGAAATGCATGTTGCAGTTGATTTCAGTAAGCTTGCAGCTGAGTCTGTCAGGGGTAGACCAAAATCCGTAGTTGAGTTAAACTGAGCGAATTCCAGTTTCTCCATTATAAGAGTGGAAATGTTATTCTTAGTTTCAAGGAACACAGGATCGTCAATCAAAGGGCCACTTGCAAACGGTTTCTTGAAGTAGCTGAAATACTTGGGGTCAAAAATGCTGTCTGGAGTTTCTGTTTCACTAAGGATTTTTAGTATTCCTAAGGCTATAGGTTTTTCCTCAGGTGTGAAAAGTGAATCGGCACTGGATGTATAATTTTGTATAAAATTGACAAATCTGCCTCTCAAGTTTTCATCTAACTCCAGGTAATCTGTTGCAGTTGCGATAAGAGCTATGCTGTTCGCAAACTTTTCAGGCGCTCGGATTAGCTTCATTAAATTTTTGATCAGTCGGACAAAGGTAATCCTATCTGCATTGGTCAAACTTTCTTGTCTCTGAACTATGATTATTTTCATCCTTTCTGCACCAGCAATAATCTGCTGTATAAACAGAGAATTTGCAATTTCAGTTGTTTCGTTTCGGTTGTCATCGAATCCCGGCATGTCGAAAAATGGAGTGCCTGTGATGTTCTCAACAACTAAGTTGGGAATAAATGTTTGTGAAACTGGGTTGCCGCCAATAGATCCTGAGTCGTCAATTAAAGTGCACTCTCCAAGGTTACATACTGCTCGAAGCGTGTTGGAACTGTTGGCTACAAACTGAGTAAGGGTACTTTTTCCAGAGCCACTCAGTCCGACTAAAATTATAATATCCGTTTCATTTGTTTTTGGAACACTTTCAATCCCGAGTTGAATCAAGCGCTGGATTTCTTCGGCTACCCCACCGCATTCCGGCACAGGATCTTGCCGAGGAAGACCTACAAAAGTAATCGTTAATCTCAGTGTGCTAAAATGGTTCTGGCTTATACCAAACAGATGGCGTGCGTAATAGGCATAATCAGCTGACAAAGAAGGTTGCTGTTGTGGCATAAGTGCTAGCTAACTATATTGGTGTAATTATGGAATCACTGCGCTAATCATTTTCCTATTTTTTCGCTCTTTCACTTTCCACTCAAATTCTAATTACAATCTTATTTTTGTCATTTTTGTTCTTTAAGATGCGACTTTTAATTTGTGATAGGCAAGAGAACTTTATTAAAAATGCTACGGCATGAAGATTAAAGAAGCCCGTTTGTCAGTAGAATCCTGGATAGCAGTTATAGAATTGTAAATATTTTATCAACATTAAAAGACATATCAAATAAAACTGTTTGGTATTGGATTTGATTTTTCTCGTTTTGTATTCGAATGGAGAATCGTTTTTTAGTTTCATGCTGCAGCATTTGTATTGCAAATATGTTTCTACTTTTGTAAATATTACTGCACCATGTGCATGGTGACGTAGCTTTTTACCTAGATCTTATATGGTGAACGCTCTCTGGAGACATTTGTCCAAAAATAGGGTTAACATGTGACTAAGTTAGAACATTTTTGAATTAGAACCACATGAAACGGAATTGTCGCACCGTCTTAAGCCTCCTTAAACTGCCACTGAGATTAATTTTGATGGAATGGAGTATTCAGTGGTTCAATTACCAGGGTTTAATTAATGTGTTCTGTAGCACTACATGGAATTTTTTAGCAGGATTTTCTATTTTACAAAGAACCCTAATTTTAGTTACGAGTGCGGTCTTCAGTGAAAAATGAACCGAATAATAAGACATACGTTATTTTAATGGAGGTGCAAGAGGAACGAACGTAAATCTATCTGTTGTTTCCTATTTGCCCCGCTTTATAGGAAAATATTTTAAAAGGACAGCCTGTGGCATGTCAATTGAATTTTTTACGTTTTATTTTAGCTTTTCTTCACATCAGCTGTGGATTGGTTCGTATTTTTTCTCTTATGATTTCTCAATTTATGCTATGCAATTTTTCCATCTTTACTTTAGTTTGAGCTCTTTTGGTCGCAATAGTGCAACTCAAAGCGCATCGAATTGTGTTTATAATGCTAAAATGAAATTCTTAATCCTAGCTTCTACCAACTCATGACAAATACTCTCGCAACCAGTATTTCTACTGATCATCATGTCAGCTTTTGCTAAATAATCAACAAAGTGTTGTTTAGTTCAACATATATTTCTGGTTTCCTTCAAGGACCGAAAGTAACGTTGTTTGTAACTCTCATGAGAAAAAGTTCTTAAGGCTACAAGGGATCCGAAAAACCATGAGTTTAAGGGGCAATATAACGAAAATAGGCTAAAAATCGTGTATTTCGGTCAATATTTTTAAACCAAAAAATAATAATCCAACAAAAAACGAAAAAACCTTTTACGTTTAAAACGATACCAAGGTCGACCTAATGTGATGAAAACTGACGGAGGAGATAGATATTTAAAACTGCGTAATTCAGTCTTATTCAAATAAGCATATTACCCATGGTTTTCGACTCCCTAATCATGAATCAAAATTCGAAATCAAGCAACCTAAGCGTAAAACTTTCACCTTTAAGATGATGACATGTTTTGCTTAATGTGCTTAAAATTCACGGATAAGGTTGGAATTAAAGAATGTAAATTCGTCGAATTCGGATAGCCTGGTATCTCATGGTTTTCCGGATCCCTTTGACCCTTAAATTTGCAATAGTTATTCCCGACAAAAACCAAATTGGTTGCATGAGCAGCTTTTCGAAATTTGAAAATTTGGGAATCTATTTCCATTCAGATATGATGCAATGTGTTCAGGTAATGACAAGTCACGATTTGCCCACTTGCATTTGCCCACTTCGGGTTTCTAAGCAATTTTAATTCTAAAACAACTATAGACGTTTTAGATTTTAGGAACTTACTCGCGAAATGCTTCCTACTCTTCAGTAATTATTTATTCTAAACTACTTGGTTTGTTTTCTCTCCACCATATTAACTATGCAATATATTACCTGTCACACCCTGGAAAGTCCGGGAGGAAACCTGTCGAGGATTTTTACTGCTGGACTCACTCTGAAAAAACAAAAAAATATTTTACATTCTTTGCACAAGAATAAAACTGTGCAATGGCCTAAAAGAATTAAACCGGCGAGAATTGTTCCATAGAATATTATGAAATGTACCGTAAAAACGGTTGCCCTACAGTTGAATGCTAAAATTTTACAGAAACACGTAATTGTGTGTTTAATAGGGAAAATTGAAAACTCGAAATGTCTCGGATGTATACACTAAATCCCAAGCAAACGATACTAACATTAAGTATGGTGGTATTTCTGGGCTCGTAATATGCTAGTTAATTTGGGAGTTGGACTATTTTAGTTGTTTTAAAATTGCGAGCAATTTGAGTAGGAACGACCAAATTCATTTAATCTTCTTTTTCTGCATGTTGCATGCTTTTTGTGTCGATATAACTCTAATACTCATAAAATCTAAACAGGCATACAGGTATGCAAATAAATTGTTCCTTTTGACCAATGGAGAATGCAAAAATCCAGATGAAGCTTTAGTTCTAATGTTTAAAAAAAGTAGGGCAAAAAGGATTTACTTATTGCCTTCGCAAGCTGCTTAATGACTGCAAGAAGTGTGGAATCTTACCGCTGCTAAGGAGACAACAGCCTGTCCAAACAGAAAGAGTGTGTTCAGCAGAGATATTCGGTACTTCATTTCAAGCAACGGTGGAAGATGCGTCGTATCAAAGAGAATTGACTTCTTCAAATGCTGTGAGAGACTGAATAAAGTGGTTGCATATTACTGTTATATATATATGGTATGAAGTAGATTTCAATTTTGCACACGGTGTCATGGTTCAAATTTTAAGTGCTGTTGTAGCATGGATGCTAACGTAATTTCTCTATTATCAGACGCTTGATATGTTTCCAATGAAACTACACTTGAAGTGTTTTATTTTGTAATGTACTTCATCAATTATTAGCAGAGAATATATAAAACTGTTGGTTTTTCTTCTTATCCAAATTCGTTGAATTGACTGCCCTGCACAAAAAGTATTAGTAAATGTTTCAATCAGTTCATGTCACCTGAATACTCACCTGATAAGTGCTTATTTCATGGAATTATACGCTCGCATATTTCGCAGTAACTTCTAGTTACATATGCCAGTCCTTGATCCAAGCATTCATGTCTTCTGAAACAATGGAATGACGCAAGTGTCTAAGGTCTATTGGTTGGTTTTTTGCAAGATAAAAACTGACAGACAGAAGAGCCGTGAGTAGTATAGCAAAGGACATATTATTATTCCCTCACGACTGCTTTTGGCGAACTTCGTTTGTAATCTCCTGCAAAAACCGCACAAATCGTTACCCAATAAAATTGTCAGAAATTGAAATGTTTATCACTTTTGTCCTAATCTTAATCGAATTTTCTCATATCAGGAATATGCAAGGTATATCAGTGAGCGTGTGTGTTCTGTGTTCATTTCTCGGATCGTTATTTATCTTATGGTTAAAATGAGCAGTTAATTGTTGAGGGTTTTAAATACGTCTCCTTAGTAGATTCCTTGACTGAGTAGGCCTCACTTTTAATCCAAGCTTACAATTTGATGAAACAAAAGCGTATTTAATTGAGAGGTCTCTTCGTTAATTTAGCCAGTCCTGAAATGAACTAGCTTCACAACTACATTCATAACTCCATACCCAAGTGCACCTTAATCTTTTTATTGGGTTTTGGTTGCGTAAATAAGGATTTATGAGTCCGTGTTGCGTTAGTTGGTGGAGTTGGTAGTTTGTCAACTGAAATTTATAAATAGTTTTAAACTGATGCTTTCGAAACTCTCCAATAGTTGTCAGTTAACGTAATTTTGTGGCGATAATCAATGAGTTTTCATTTGTACTGAAATGTTGACATTACGGTATCAGATCACCAGATGACACATATATTAAATGACCGGTTTTTTAATTACTTAAGTACAAACTTTGGTTAGTCAAAATCATTTTCTATACATTATGCAATTCGTCTTACTTCGAAGTTTGGTAGCATTTAAATTTTATGAGCAGTTATAAGCAAGGGATCAGCCCTTAGAATGTCAGTGGATACTTATCAACTCATAAACAGAATCATGCTACAGAAATTGTATTTTTTCACTATTATACTCTCGTAGTTTAATGTTTAGATTATTCCAATTTTAAAAAATCGGATACAATTAACGTATGTTCGTTTCGTCAAGATCCTATTATTTCGGTGAACTTGTGAGTCATCATTAAATCTAAGGTATTAAATAATTATTTAGGTAATCTCTACTGATTATTTTGCAGACATTTGTGCTTGACATTCAACAGTAAATGAGAATACTGAGTTATTGCAATTAAATTTGGCCGTCAGGTAATCAATCAAGGTTTTAATCTTCAACCTGTCAACTGTCAAACTTTCAACACATGAATAGATAAAACTGACGGATGGGTTATTCAAAAGTTATCTCACCTTGTTGAGACATTGCAATTGGTTTACAGTTCAGCATTAGGTCTTTAAGAGATTTGTTGTGTTTGTAATCCGAGTGTCTTGAGTTTCAAAACACCCACCATCAGGTCCACAGGGGGACTTTAAGTGAATGAATAAGTGAATGTAAGTCAAAAGATATCCCTAAGAAGCATCCATGTGATTCAGCCAATATTTTACCAAAATGTATATTTTTCTGGACATTCAAATATCCACAGAATTTTCAAAAGTCAAATGATTCAGGCACGCAACTGTGCTTTCCAAGTCAAGCATCCGCAAACTTCATTCTTAAAACTAACCGGCTAGTTAATAGAAGTCTTTAGCATTTGGCAGAAGAAGAAATGAATTTTGTTTATGAAACATGTCGATCTGTGACTTCTCTGCCACCGATGATCGTTCGAAGAACCCGTCCTTGTTAAAAAATTATTAATTTCGTGCTTTTGACTTCTCAGACCAATCAGCTGCGTTGTGAATAGAGTCTAATCATACTCCTGAGTACGGATGAGTTCCAATCGGCACACCCTCAACACTACCTAAAAGCGTAGAAAGATCAGATCGTGCTGTTTTTATAGTAACGTACGATCCTCCGCTTGAATATATCTCAGTCTGAAATCTTAAAACCAAAATAGTTGTTGGTCTCCATTCATTCGCCTGATTATGTTTGCAAAATGACTTCCATCTTCTAAATACTGATTCATTTTGTTTCCAGGTTGCTGATGATAAGCTTGCGTTTAATAATAATAATTATTATTATTATTTCCATGAAATCTCCCAAAGGAGTAGTTACATCTGGAATTGTGTTGAGACATAGCTGTGGTGCATATAATTGAATTTAGAGCAATGAAGTTATACATGTAATATAGATAATCTGTACAGTAAACAAGTAGCATAATAAGTTGAAAAAATAATCGTGGTTAATTAAATTAATCGTCATATAGTTATTTATGTGCATGAATTAATTATAAATTATAATTCCTTGTTTGCCCAGTCTTTAGCTTAGCTTTAAAAGTATAATAAGAACAGGAGTTTTTTATGTCATCGCGTAAGTTATTCCAGGACGTACATGCAGTAAAAAAGAAGGATCGCCTACCATAAGAAAGCTTTGCTCAGAATCATTGGTCTGATTATACTGAGCTGAGAAAAAAGTGGCTACCAACGTTGTGATTTCTAATAAGGAACTACTACTAATCCCTTAGACTTCTCATAACATAGTTTCCTTAACATGACCCTGAAGGCACCTCCAAGATAACTGTTTCCTCGCGTATCAAGTGAGCATGACAGATTTGTTGAAGATAAATAATTTCGTGGACTTTTAATGAACTTGGATTAACTGTGAGTAAAACACTGGCCACCTTAAAAACAAAATTTGAAACTAGAGAGGCTAATAATTTCATAACGGATTGAGAATTGTTTAATTGTGCTTAAAACAAGGTGCGGTATTTTACAAAAAGTTCGCGATATCTATTTCCAGTAGTAAGTATTTATTTCTTCTGATGTAACTGTAAACCTTGAATTAGATTTTGTCCGGATAAAGATTCCAGAACGTAGTCGGCAGACACCTTAAGCCGAAACAAAATAATACAAAGTTCACTCTTCATCAAAAGGAGATAGAGGTTTGTTTTATAATAATCAGTGAGTATGAATTTACTATTCCGTTGTAGCATAATACGAAAGTGAACTGGCTAGTTAATGATATTAATAATATAGCGGGTGACAAATTTTCATTCCTCCTCTTGTTGAAGATCGGTTTGCAAAAACAAAATACCCAGCTTTAATTCTTAACTTAGAAGGAGCATATAATGATTCCCTGAACAGAATCACTGCTGATTGTACTCGTCTTGGCCTAATGTACTACGTTCACACGTAGATATATATATTTAAAATATATGAAATGAGTCTCCTCAGAAGACTAACTATCCACGTATCCACGTAAGCGCGAAAGGGTTGGGTTGTGAGATAGCAGACTTAAGTGTGACTTTTATGAATGTCATACTCAACAGGTACATGAGGTTAAATAATTCTCCATGAGCACTTCAGGAATAACAGCCTTCAACGTCAACTCGTCATGCAGAATAGAAAATAAATTGCTGCTCAAATAATACGACGCAGTAAGGAAGACTAAAATAGTTGCAAAGCAATTAACCTGCATTACAAATTTTGAAAACAGCACGTAAGTTAAAGTTGGGTGTTATTCCTCGGACTTTCTATAATTTGCATGCAAGCATATTAAGTGTTAAGTATTTCAATAATGATAATTGAGTAATTGCCAATATATATATAATGTATACCAGATCAGCTAAAACTTTATTCGTCATACAATTTCATGAACAAAAATCTAATGAAATCTTATATTACATATAAGTTTGTTCCACTTCTTTTCCATTGTTTTATTATACCTACTTTACCCACAAATTAAAAGTTACGACTTGTATATATGTTTAATTGCTGAATCCAACATCTGTAGCAGTGTCTGTGATCTGATAAAGTTCAACACTTAAAGATCTTTGTTTAGTAATCAATTAAATTGTAGCATTGTCTGGAGACTCCTATTCATATTATTGTGATGTGTTTAGGGTCTAATTATTTCCTTTTATTGACTTTTGTGTTTGGCAAAGCTAAAGTATTTTGTTCAACCTGTAACACACATCTATGGAATTGGAATAAT